>JRHT02000126.1:0-29154 GCA_011800875.2 Suillus brevipes Sb2 | reverse complement strand
TTAGCTTGTGGTTGGAAGCATAAGTCGGAAGGTAGGTATTTCTGTAGAAGGGCAGTAGCTATGTGTCGCGCAGAGGTAGCTATGGAGCTTAGTAGTTCGGCGATAGGCCTTAAACTAGAACCCTAAAGCACAACTAAGCAAGCTATATAGTGGCCGACCGTGCGGAAGAATACCAACCGGGTGCACCCTCTCAGTAGCGGATACAGGGACGTTTCATAGAGGGGTAGAAGGGGCAAAAAGTGGAAGATAGCCTGTGACTAGTAGACGGTGATCCTTGCTGTCACTATCTACCGTTGCATGCTACCGCACTGAAGCTGGCATGGATATCATACCGTGTGCGCGTGATGGACAAAGTGCTTCCAACCACGCACTGAATCGGCTGGCCTCCACGTCCGTCGCGAGCCGATCGAAACTTTACACCTTGTCGTTCGCATCCCCTGGAACAGCGTTTACGTCAACCCTGGCGTTACTCGTCGCATGCTCGGTGTCCCCAAACCTGAATCCGACACCATTCTTAATGTTTTGTTCCACCAGGTCGCCGAGAATGTTGACTTCCAAATGCGCTTCCACTGGGAACCGAATTCAATTTCGTTCTGGGATAACAGGGTCAGTACTGTTTCTACTCAACGAAGAGCGTAGAGTTTTTCTGCCAGATATTAGATTGTCACTCACACCGCAGCTTTCGATTTCTGGCTCAAACTCGCCATGCACTTAGAGCCACACTCATGGCGAGATACCCAAGTCTGTTGAAATGAGGCGGACGGGCAGAGTGGCGAAAGAGCGCCAAATGAATCGAGATTCCTCAATCGAGGAAGGGTCTGTCTCGGGCACACGGATACAATGACAGATGTTAGTCTGTACTTCAAGTGGTTGCAGAGTGTGACAAAAGCCAAACCATCGTGGCTTCTAGACAGAGCGGGTTATCAGTCTCGCTAGTATGCATACGTAGAACTGTTTGTTTGCTAAAAACATTTCGTTCGATGAACCTTGAGAAAATCGTTAAAACGACTGAAGGGTGAGGAGAATTGTAAGTAGGAATGTAGCATCACACAGTCCTGGACGACATCACTTGGATAGTGTTGGGCTTTGGTGGATGCTGCACATGAACACAAACACTCACTGGTACCGATCACATTTGCTATTCCAGATATCCATTAATGGCGAGAAGGACACGATACTCGGGTTTCTGATTGGGCAAGTTGCGCAAACTGACCGGCGGGCAAAGTCTGCACCAAACGCAAACGTGATGAATCGATAATAGATTAGATATCGTGGGCGAGAAAAGAAACAAATTTGAATCTAATGTCAAAGATGATCAGTGGTGGAATGATCATCATGCATACAGCAAGGCAAACAAACGTCAATAACGCCACGGTCACGACCGTGTCAATTCACCTGGCCCACTTGCACTCGGAAATTACCGGTCCTGGACTGCGTTTACTATGTACTACCTCCATGATCTACCTCCGAGCTTATGCGTCATGCACACAATAGTCATCAACATGAGCTTTTACAGTCAGAATTCAGGTGCGATTTATGAATGGTGTCTTATGAGTACTGAACAAATATCATTCATGAATCAGGATCTATCTACCAATAACAGTGCGATACATCACCGTCACATCAAGTGCAGTGCATTTGCGCGCTTTGTATTGCTTCGTCACGGTATTGGAATCTTTGTGTGTTGTTTTGATAGGCCTAACGATTCAAGCGTGCGAGGCGACGGATCAAGTGAATGATTTTTTCTCTGCTTCGACTCACCCAGTATCACGGTGTCTTATCTGACTTATCCTGTGCTATGCCACTGAATGGTCCTCCTTCCACAGGAGTAATCGGAAAATTTATTCTGCCTTTGGCTCGTCAAGCATGGCCAAAGAGTGCACATTCTTGTTTCGTTCGCATCTCGCTTAGAACATTGATGACTACATGATTCAACACAGGACTGCTCATTTTTGCAACCTTGCAACAAGAACACTCCGAACATCGCATTGGAAATGAGTTTCCGACAACTCCAACGACTGAAACTTTCTCGGTGTTCAAGTGGTCGCGTGCGTAATAATGGTTTCAAATTGAAATTGAAATTTACTTTGATTCAATCTATGGCTTCTTCTTTTTACTTGATGTTGTACCGCAGTACTTACGCTACCCAATCAAAGGTCTTGAGGCAGGATAAAATATTCATCTCCATCATGCCAGCTTTGGCGATACAAGCGCTGGACGGTGGTATATCTAGCATGGACACAATGACTAGATCGTTAACACCCCCAACATCCTCCACACGCTCACACCCATCCCTCGAGTATGACCTTCGTCTCAAATGATCCCATTTGGTGGCCGTACATCGACGGGGTATTTTTTGATAGCTATTGGCAGGGTTTGTCGTATCAATTGGTGATGTCTCAATCTAACATCGACTTGCATTTTGCAGTTGCCGCCGGCGTTGTGGTAGTATATGACTGGGGTGAGCAGGACGTTGTTCTGATCCTGCTGCCATTCTTACGATATTTCCAGTATTAAATATCGGACAAGAGGTATGTTGACCTCATCGCCAGAGCAGCCAACTCACTAATAATGGCGTTGTAGATTGAACTCATCTGGGTGAGTGACGGAGTCTCATCATAAACAGGAGAATACGATGAATTCGCGACAGAGGCAACGCTGGTCTCTCATGACTGTGCTGTATTTGGTTGTTCGTACCTCTCGTTATGCTATAGCGTGGTTGGCGAGTTGTGCTGACTCCAAAATGTTCTAGATACGCTATGCTGGAATACCTTATTATGTGTATGTATTGAGGCCAAAGATTGGTGTTGTGCTAATAGCTCATCTCTGACGATTAGTGCCGCTGTTCTGGGTATGTCTCATATGCGCTGTGTTCGATTCTTCTGATCGGTATCATACAGAAATTATGCCATTTGTCTCGCTGACAGATGCAGTGAGTAATCTGCAACCATCTCCCTCTTATCCGACTAATACACATATCTAGGGGTGAGTGAAGTTCTGACGATTGACCTTGGTTCAACATAATGACTACACAGGTGTGAGTCGAGTGTCTGATTCTAGTACGAGGTGATCACTGATCGGGTGTTTTAGGCCATATTCCGGTCAACGCAACAAATTTGACAAATGTGGTCATAACTGCCATACTGAGCGGTGAGCTACGAAATCTCAGTGATATTGACTCGACTGAGTGATGCTGCAAGTCGTCATGATTGCTCGGTTATATGCTATGTATCAAGGATCCAGAACCATGCTCATCTTCCTTGTTGTCATCTTCCTGGCTGTTAACATCGCCTGTGTGGTAATCGCGGCAATAGGAGTCAAGTATCTTGTAGGAGGTATGTTTTACTTGCTGACTTGCAGAATACAGCTCATTGGACAAACACCAGAGGAGGCGATACTCTCTGGCATACATATGTGCGCTTATGCCTATGAGGGGGATAGCTCGCTTCTTGTCTCAATGGTTTGGATGCTCAACACTATTTGGGAGGTCCTCGCGCTGTGTCTTTCGGTCTGGATTGCTGTGAAACACTTCCGTGAGCTGCGACGCCTCGGCCCATCGACAGGATCGACGATCGGGGACTGTTTCAGAGTGCTGATACAATCTCACGTGCTTTATTTTGCGAGGTGAGCTTGTAATTGAGAATGTGGTTATCTTTTCCTGCTCAAATTCCGCACGTGCTAGCTTTGCCGGTGTCTCTTGCTGTCAGCTTATTGGTCTCTCTCCATCGCTCTTGGTGCGCTGACCTGTCGCTGACATTTGCTTATACCAACGGCTCATCATTTTTGTAGAACTCAAATTCTATTGGAGCTCTAACACTTAATGGTACTCTTCAGGTTTTAACGGTCGTGCAGATGTTTGTGTTGGGACCACGTCTCATCCTTAGCGTTCGAGAATATCACGCCAAACTCGTTGCCGGCTCCGATGCAGACACTAGCATGAATTCGATTGTCTTCCAGGAGCAAGTACATATATCAACTAGCGGTACTGTGTAGGGAAATGGTTGCCGAGCATTCTGCAGGGAGGAGAAATTTGGTCGAGGATCTGTCGTGGTATTTATTAAACATATGCTGCTTCGAAGTATATTTAAGGCGACGTTTATGTATACAAACCCATTTCTTGTTGTATCACTACTGGATGTCAGTGAATCCGGATTAATGAACGATTCAATGACGGATGTTCTTTGGCGCGATGCTTGGCCGGCGGCTGGAGTCTCACGGCCGCCATGCAACCGCCACGCGTGCCCTTCTCGATCGAGCCCGAATGCGATTCACCAATCTCTGCCACAATAACCAATTGTACGCGTGTAACTAGCGATGCGTTCTACGCATGGTCCGGTGCCGCCGTTGGCCTGCCTGTCTGTTGCGTCATGATGAGTCTTGGTACAGCTATACGCCAGGGCGCAGTAAATGACTCGGGTTATCAAGGGTCTTCCGACACCGCCAGCAAGCGCTCATATTATAAATACAACAGAGTAGTGGAGCCCGGCCCTTTCTCCGTTGAAGTTCCCTCTCACAATCAGTCATCATCGACACTACTCTTTCCAAGACCTCCCAATCCCTCAGGTTAGCTCAATTGACCACAGAAAGCATAACGACTAAACATCTAAATCGCAGCATGAGTTCAAATGAGACTGAATTCAGAGAGCTCGTCTCAAGACTGTTCGACGAGTATATCATCAACGAGATGCCCGCACACCTCCTTCGACTACATCCTGACACAGGTCCAATCGAATCTATTCAAGTCATTGACCGATTCTCCTTGCGCTCATATTACGCGACGACAGCCAACGAGATCAGGGAGGTTGATGTCGTGCCGAATGCTGATGAAGAATGGGAAGATGCCATCATAAGGTTAATAAAGGAGAAAGTCCGATATGCTATCCTGTCTCATCGTTGGGTCAACGGTGACTCAGAATCATTGTTCCAATACATGCAATCAAAAGTCCATGTCAGCTCCTTTGATTGGCAAGTGGGTGGGCTTGGGAAGCTGTACGCATTCTGCCAAAAGGCACGCAACGATTTTAATTGCTCTTTCGCTTGGTGCGATATGTGCTGCATAGACAAGACGAGCAGTTCAGAGCTTGACGAGGCCATCCGTTCCATGTTCCGATGGTATCGCAATTCACATATATGCATCACCTACCTCCAAGAGACAGATAGCATAGACGATCTCGCAGAGGAGGAGTGGTTTAAGAGAGGTTGGACGCTCTCGGAGCTCCTTGCCCCATTCCGGATGAAGTTTTATGGAAAGTCGTGGGCGCCGCTCAGGCCCCTTCATGAGTCGGTGAACGACAAATATGATAGCATCATCTTACAAGAAATTTCGCGCATCACGCGCATACCTGAGACGGATCTTAGGGCATTCATGCCTGATACCAACCGGGTGCAAGAAAAGATGGTATGGGCATCCAACAGACGAACGAGGAGGGTCGAAGATGTTGCTTATTCCTTGATTGGGATATTCGATGTTAGCCTGATGGTTGCATATGGAGAAGGCAAACGAGCCTTCTATCGTCTAATGGAGGCCATTTTGCAGAGATGTGACCATTGGGAGATATTCTCTTGGAAGGGTTCCTCTTCCTCTTACAATGCCGCCCTTCCAGCTGATCCCAGCTGCTACCCTGCAGTGAAGACCACAGGCAATTATGACGCCGAAGAACAAATCAACAATGAGCGCTACATAGTCGGGGATAGACTGTTTTCCTTGACTAATCACGGGCTTAGGATCAAAGTGCTTTTGGTTCGAGTCGAGAAAGTGTGCGATACAGTGGTGGAGGGAACCCATGGCTCGAGGAAGAGACTCGTTTTCAGCCACGGCGTGCTGGGTGATGTGGAATTAACGTGCATTCATTCCAAGTACGAACCTCGTATGGAGTGGGCATTTGGCATCATCGACTTTTGGCAACAATACCGTGATGGAGGCGGGGCACTTGCCTTTATTGATCCATGCAGGAGGTCGCGCCCGTACACAGCCTTCTTGTTGTCGTACCACCCAAACGAATCTCCTGATGCTAGATGGAGGAAGGAGATGACGGAGGATGTTGTGCACATTTGGCCTCAGAGACACATATATGATTCACTTACCGTCTTGTACCTGTAGTCACGGTCGGTTGTTGAGTGCTACATAGTCTTGACCATTTATGCAAGACTGACCGTCGGCTGACGTCGGTTCTAACCGAGAAGTTAAAGAACAGCCTCAAAACCGGTTGTCTATTCCCCACACTCGACGGTCACCTGGGATTTTTAGCGCTTAGCTCTAGAGCAGCACAGGTCTCGAATCTTTTGATGAATCGTCATCTGATATGCTCTGCCACAATGAGTGCAGCTATCACAGCCCCAGATCTATCAAATTGCATCTCACGAGCGCGGGAAGGGCCCTTGATACGAGAACCTACGCATGTCAGTTTGTTCGAGCAGTTGTTCAAGGGCAAATATTCCCCTTCTGGTAAGTGTCCTTGGCAATCCACTAGCAGTTGTCGACCAATCATCATGTTGACATCATCGCTCTTACTAGTGATACAGTGATATCAAAAGTACGATCAACTACTAGGCGTTTCACCCCGTTTTGCAGCCGATCGTTTAATAGAGCTATACATATAAGGTGTTCGCACGGATTTGCAGGGCTCACAACAACAACAATTCCTCCTTGCCCTGTAGCTGGTCATGCAGAACCAGGCGATTAAGCAGACCTCGCGACGACACCTGCCTTCGTTCGAAATTGGCTCGCGGAGGACTTCAGGTCCGCTCGTGTCCATTGCACAAGTTCAGGGGCTCCTCCGCCTCCTGAGAGCGTTCCACAATCTGAGGGTCATAGTAGAAGAATGCAAGGACCGCAGGATTCCTGCCTTTGCGGCGCAAATGGATAAAGAGAGCCGGTGGATATGGTTTATCACTCTGGCTATTGATAGGTGAGTTGAGTTGTTTCCACTTGACGTGCAGATCGTGACGCATGGGCAAGGTTTGAGCGATGGGTCAAGTCTCTGCAATTCGTACCTCTTGAGAAGTTTATCAGCAGACATTTTCCGCCTATCGACGTTTGGATGGTTTGGCATGCTTATCTATTGAATCCATGGTATGTTTCATTCTATCTATCCGTCGATGGTTCGACATTTCACCTGCGGCAGTTGGTACGAAGAAGACTGTGAACGTCTCCTCATTCTTCAGCAGCTCCGCCTGCTCAACACGTCCGTCGTCGCTTCTGTCAGTCCTTTCATAATTATTTTCCTGGACACAAGCTGACTATGTGTAGATTAACGTTGGAAAACTTGTAAAGAATCAGCCATCTGCCTCGCGGATTGCCACATGGCACAAACAAACCGGGTCATTCTTCGACCCGTTTGATGCCATGGAGGAGTTGACTCATAAACAAATGGAGTGTCCGCGGTGTCGGACACGTGTCTTCGTTCGTGAGTCACGGGTCCATTCATTGCTTCCAATGCTAATGTACATTGTAGCGTTCGTCAACGATAACGGAACTGGGTACTCGGAGCAGCAGTTTAGTGCTATGTGTCCTCTCCCAGGATGTAGACTGAAGATCACAAAAGGGAATCTAGCCGTGGCGAAGTTTGTGCGAGATCTGACAGAGTTAGAGAACGGAAGCCAAAATTACATGGCGTTGAGTGGCTTTATATTCAACATTATTGCTATCGCTGATGGGATTACAGCGGAAGTCTATTCTTTGGAAACGGAAAGCGAGATCCTCGACGGGCGAAGGAGATCAAAGATCAACTGACTCAGTCGTCACAGTTTTGTCGTCAGAGTCGTGGGTCTTCTGACCAGCGCATTGCTCGATTGGACTGGGAGAATGAAATCAAGGAAAACATTGGTTACTCCTGGCCGGTGTTAAAAGATGCTATAGTGATAGCCCTCAGAGACCAACCGGAGGCGACGTATGTGATCCCACGACGTGTTAGCATTATAATTTCTCACTTCAATTTAGGAGGACCAACATTTTGAGTGCTTACGAGGACGACAGTCCGTTTTCTATTAACCTTATCTCTGCAGTGAGTTACAATATTCCTGCTTTTTCGATAGTTCTAATGAAACTCGACTAGGTGCTGCGACAGGGGATATTTACCAAAAGGATTGATGAATTAGGCTGGCTTAGACCTGGCACGTTCAAGGAAGGCGATAAGATGCAACTCCTAGAACATGCTCTGCTTCGTTATCACTGGTAAGGATACAAGTCATCTATCGTAAGCTCGTAATAATGACCTGATCATTACCATAGCTTCCTCGATTTAACAGCAGCCTCACCGAATTTGATGGCCGTCCCTACTCTCGACATTGACCTGATTTGGCACAGCCATCAGCTTATGGGTGGAAGGTACGGTGTTGATTGTGACATATACATCGGCCGTCGCGTTGACCAGTGAGTGAAGTCTCTTAGTTCATAGCTGAGACAATCTAATATATTTGACAGTCCACTTGCTACAGAAGAATCCATTCTTTCAACAGCCCTTGATGATACATGTCGCGCATGGCAGGTAATCTGAGTCATGCTTGTAGTCGAGAATCTTTACTGATCAAAACTCAGAAGCGGTTTCATATCCCATACATGCAATGCGGCTGCCCTGCGCCAGACGAAACTGTATTCGAGAAGCTTATCCGCATCTTCCGACAATACACAGCAGGAACTCGAACGCATCTTCGAGCGCCCCTCCACCCCGACCATCTACCCGCCACACATCCAAGCCTTCACAATGCCGTCCTCGACCCAGATCGTGGAGCCTTTGGATCTTTCGGTAAACCAGCTCATCCGCAACGTGACGAGAAAGACCTCGTCAGGCTCTCTCGTCCGTTGGGAGTCCGGAAGAAGCGTTCGAAGAAGACTGATCCGGGGCTTTCACAGCAGTTGGAGGTTTCGGAGAAGATGGTTGAGGAGCCTGTGCCGCTCAGTCCTGCACCTCCGTATGTTGGTTATCATGGATCGGATATTCGTTTTATGCATGCTATTTGACTTGTCTACTACATAGGACTAAATTATCTAATTATATCACTTGGTTCGATTGATGATACCGTGTACTAGTTTACTATATAGGACTACAGCTGACTGCACAATGTCGACGATGCATGTTTGATACCTTCCATGTGCATGTTTGTTTCGGCAACACTAATAAACAAAGGCCGTGGTACGTAACGCGTAATCGATATCCCTTGTACTACTTCACATTTTCGCAGTATTGTCCTTTCGTTGCCTACCCTACCATGAGCGAAGTAGGCACAAGTCCATGTCATATTTCGATGTACTTATGGCCCCAGCCTGTGGAGGGAGAACTCATAATTTCCCAGCAACGTTTCAATAGTCACAGTGTCGGACAAAGCCCACCAGAATGCCTGTTGACACAGTTGGCGGTAGCTCTGCCTGCACCGAACCCTTCCGATTTGACACCAGTTATTTACAAGCAATACAACAGCGAAAGAGGTAAGCTTTTACTTTCGGTGGACTTACTATGCTGACTGCCGATAGCACGCTGCCGCATTCAATCAACGACTGGAAGAAGTTTGTGAGCATGAATGGCATGCCATACTATTTCAACACCAGGCTAAGCGTCCTGACTCAAGATAACATGATGGATCGCGACGCTCGCTCGGATCTGGTCGAAGTAATCGAGGAACACATCGCGAGCATCGAAGAAGAATATGAACTGCCTTTGGATTTAGAACATGTGCTCTCGCGCTGGTGTACTGGCGATTCGGACCCCGACTCCGAGTTCAGCGATGAGGATTCTCGCCACTCATCACTGAATGAGGATTTTTCTATTCATTGCATATCTCTTGAATTGGGGGCGAGGTTGGATTTTCGAAGTAACGACCGCGGAGACTACGGTAGTGCACTTTTTTCAATCGTGTCTATGCTAGACTCTTACCGTCTACCTCTAGTTGATTATGCAGCACCGCAGTTTCTTTGGCAGCACTTGGCAGAGTATTCTGCGCATTACAGAAGAATACCTATCCAGCTGGAAGTACAATTCATGTGTGCAATGGCGCATGGTGCTACTGGTGTGTGATCAGTGATTTGAAGTTGTATGGATGATATCTCATGGACCCCCTTCAGAACAAGTTATCGGAACTGAACGGGGAAGCTTTCCATTCGACGATCTCCAGTGCAAGCGCATCATGCAATTATATAACATTCTCAAAGGTGGGTTAATGTGCGATATAGACTGAATTATTGGAGCTCACCCCCTTCTGTGCGTGCGTGATAGCTCGCTCGGAAGCCGATCATGGGACCCAGTTCATTCCAGCTGTCCTCTGGCACATTGCGAGAATCATGGAAGATGTGTGGCATTGTAGATATCGGTACCACTACGGAATCGTGTGCAGACCAAAAGATGACGTACCTCCTGAATCCTCGCGGATATCTCGATATTTTGATTTCACGATGACTTGTCTTCTGTTCGCCAGGAACAAATCATTTTATCGACGACTGCAGACTACTCGGCCAAATGGGAAAGTGCATATCCCTGAATTTCGCGCTTTTATGGAAGGCATCGTGTCAGAATGGACTGGTAACAGTATTCACAATTCATCTAGTTTCGGTTGTTGACCAATTGATGTTATTTTAGACTCGAACCTCCTCGTTAGTGATGTCTTGATTATTAGTATTGCATTACTGAAGATCTTAAAACTGAGTAGGCCACAGTATTCGTTTTGTGAGTAGCCAACTCATAGATGACTGAGTTGTACTGATTCAAGTCACTAGAGCGAGTGTCGGTTTCTTGGCCATACCTGTGAGTATAATCCGCTGCAGATAATGCCTTAGTGACCGCGAATGTTTCGTGTAGGATATTGGACCGGTACAAAGACTGTGGTCTCTAGCATCAGCGTTATTCGGACTTACGAGTGTCACATCTGGTATTCATCATGTCTGGCGACATAAGAGGAAGATAGATGCGGAACATGATGACGCGGTGAGCAAACCTTTTACTTCCGCCATGCATAAACTAACAGTCATCAATTAGCATGGCTATGTCAGTCATATAAGTGTCTTTGGTTCTGCCATGGACCTTAAATTGACCGCATGCTTTCTGTCTCTTCCTATTGCAGCTTTAATGTGGTCTGTTCTCAGTTTCATGGTCGCATTAGTTTCTTACTGTTTTCAATATTATGGAGAAGTGGGAAGGATACTCCTTGCAGTTTTAGTCGCTGTCGTTGCGTTATGTATGATGGGGGCTTTTCTGTTTTTCTTGTACGAAATGGGGGGTGTCGCATCATCGGATATTTAAAGTTACAATGTTACATAAAGAGGAATTTGCAAAAGGGATCTGTTGTTCAACTTCGGTTACAACTCCGAGTCTTACAAGCTTGTTGTATTTGAGCTGTCACGGTATCGTGGCTACTATCATCCAAGTTGTTCAGCTGCAGTAATACTCAACGAACAAAGAGGCTGTTCGAATTACTGTTACGCTTACTGGATTGTCATGGGGATTCGTGAGTGGGCTGGGGTTGGACGTGTTGTATAAGTCAGCGTCAAGAAGTGGTTCTTCCATTGATACTCCGGCTACACAGCACACACACACCATCGATCGAGTATCTCCAGTCCAGGAAAATGATGCGTCTAGCCTCAACCCTTCCAGTCCAATCCACGAAACAGCTAACCGGCGCAGCTCGGAATCCTGTCGCACACGAGACGCAAGTATCTGAATATCTGCCTCTCGTAGTACCGCCGAAAGTTCCTCGTTCTTTATATTCGAAGAGGTGAGTTTTGGCATTTCGGTCAGAAACCAAATTCATCGAAATATGTGAGATCGTCAAACCCTCCGTTTCAAGTTGTTTGGTCCGAGCACACCAATTTCTACGGACATACTTATTTCTATGGACCCAACCAAGGAGTCTTCACTGAAGAAAACATGCATGACACTCTCCTCCGGGTAGAGCTGGGTGAAGCCATCTCCTACTTGATGTGGTGCGAGGCCGGCGGTTACATGCAACGTCCATCAGATGCCCAACATTTTCTGCGGTATCATCAATCAGCAAAGCAGCCATATATTACAGGTCTTACCATGTCGTGTCAGCATGGCGGCTTATTTGTGTTCAATGATGGTAAGTACGTGTTTCAATGATGTCAGTTATCAAAGTTCTTGACGAGGGAATATACTTTATAATGAAGATTTTCACTTGGGACAGGCGGAACTTTATGATTTCTTGCAAAAGTATTCAATGCATTATACTAGGGTACCACCATTCCTTGAAGCCCAGTTTCTTTGCGCCGTAGCTTATGGAGCAAATGGTCAGCCTTCGCCTTCGCTTGTCCATCTTGAGGATGTCGAGCTCAAATTTCAACAGAGAGAGCACTTATGACTGGCCATGCAAATCTATCTCTTACTGACGAGGAATGGGAGGGCGTTATGAACGTCTATAATGTCTTGAAAGGTATGCGCAATGCAGCGATGTTCACTTTGATCTGATGATAGAACTTGGCAAGGGCGCACGGAAGGACCTTACGGATCGAAGGTCGTGCCTGCCTTAATCTGGCACATGGCGCAGACTATGAAAGATGTATGGACTTCTCGTCAGTATTACCGCTTTGGAACTATTGAAGCACAAACAATTCGCAAACCGATCCGTACTGCTTTTACATCGGCAGGTTGGTGGAGCAGCGTTCCACGGACGATCATGGGAATTATATTCTTTGGTGCTCACTCCGTATATTTTGAGAGACTCCAAGGTGTTTTGCTTGCTGATGGCTTAACGAGCGCCCGAGAGTTTGGAGGTTTAATTGATCATTTGATCTCGGAGTGGGAAAACTCAAACTTACTGGTATGTCCCACTGGTATTGAAGAGGTGTATGGCGCATATGGGACTGATTGCGACACCAACAGGCAACCATATTTCTGGGGTAAGGGTGCTTTATTGTTGAAAGTTGCTGATTATCTTATCGTGCTCATTTCTGAAGGTCAAATATTGGTTTCCTAGCTTTGAATGTAAGATAAATTCCGACAGATGTCCTGCAATTATGCAATAACTGATGCATCATGCATGATCGTCAGAACCTCAATGCATTGCAAAGAACGGCTTCCCTCGCATCTACGCTCTATTCTATAACCAGTTTGATAACTGGTGTGTCTTACCTCTGGCAGCATCGCTCAAGATCAAACCCAGGCTCTCTTCAACTTGTGAGGCTTTTACGACCCCTTCGCTTGTGACGTACTGCTCAAAAAATGGAATCGACAGATACAATATTTCAATCATCGGTTGCTGAGCATTGGCCCACAAAATGTTCGCATGATAACAGCATACTTTCTATCCGTTCCGGTTGTCATGTTACAATGGTCGGCATTGTGTTTCTTGACTGCCCTCATGGCATTCTCTATCCAGGAGGTCAGCGAGCTAGGGTGTGAATTTCTATCCACCCTCTTGTGTGTTCTCGCCATCTGCTTCATTGTCATGGTATTATTCTTCTGGATGTTGTGGAGGACTGTGAATTTGCAGGTGAATCAATAGTTTGAATGGTCTCACAATTATGAGCTGCGATGAGAGTGCTAGTCTAGTGTATCACTGTATGGACAAGTTCCACCAATACAAGAGGATTAGAGTAGTGTATTTCGTTGCGAGGATACAATACCAGGAGAAGTCGCCATCGTAGGTACCGGAGTACTTCTATCAACCGCAACCAAAAATGCTAGGGACCATCATATCACGAAAGCACTGCTGTGGTCCCTTGAATTACAGTCGGAGACGCGGGAGCGGGTGTCCCTCCTAGTCAGGTGATCTCCACAGAATATTCCACGCGAGGGGGTTGCCCAGTACCAGAAACGGGCACTTTGCCAGCCTCCAGTCCACCAGGACATAACATCGGGCTAGTTGAGGGAGGCCAGAGACGTATCCCGATGCTAGCAAGTCTAGTCTGTTGTTTATAACGATTAGAACGCGCCTCGTTTCGCTGTTGAATGATGTTAGGCATCGTGAGAGCCGCACAATATATGTACTTTCTGTCATCTGAAGACCCCGTTTGCAGGTCTGTTTATCTCACCGTCCCGTTGACCCGAGCCGTCAGCGTTTGCCATAGGGCATGGAAGCAGAAGAGTACTAGCTTGTCTTTATTTGGCTGCCAACCTTTTGGTTCTAACATGTGCAAACAGTCTGTTACCTATTGCAGGATAGCCTTGCGGTGGAGGTACGAAGTAGTTGGTCTTGGTAGTTTCAATTGTACCCTGCGCTTGTAAACCTGCTGGGAGCTTTTTCATGGCTGGTGCAGCCACAATGAATGGTCCGGAGCTTGACCCTTGGCAGGACACTTCCGACGTCTTACCGAATGGACGCAACCCTTCAGCAGATGATTGCCATACCGATGTCATGCCCTCGTCATTGAACGGGGTCCATCATTCTACCAATGGAAATACGAAGGCCGAACTGCGACGGACGAACTCGTATAGCGACGACAAGAACGCCTCGGACGCAGGATATGTGGACTCAGAGAATGCAGCGCATGGGTCTGAAAGCGGCGTGGACTAGTCTGAAAGCGGAGAGGAAGATGATGAAGAAGGAGAAGAGGAGGACGATGGGGAAGGAGAAGGGGAACAAGAGGAAGGTGACGATGATCACGAAGACGAAGAGGAGAATGAGCCAACTCTAAAATATGAGCGTATGGGCGGGGCGATTAACGACCTTCTCAAGAAGGACTCGGCTTCTGCTCTTGCGGTTTCCAATAACCTTTTGGTAAAGCTTTCACTCGAACGCGAGTAGGAAAGGAGTGACCCCGAATTATCTAGGCACTTGGAACACACAATGGCATTGTTCACATCATCGATTTAACGGGTAAACGCATCAAGTCGTACAAGCCCCATCAAGCTTCAGTGAGTGATGCAGAGTTTGACGGCACTGCTGACTTCGTGGGGACTGCCTCCATCGATGGTGGGGGTTGATTCTGGCTCGACCATTACATCTTAATAACTTCACAATCAGGACAGGTCGTTATTCAATCCCTCTCGACCCATGAGTCATACATGTTCGACATGAAGCGACCAATCCGGACTGTAGGACTAGAATCTAATTTTGCGAAGAAAAGTACTCGATCGTTTGTGTGCGGAGGTATGGCCGGGACATTGGTACTGAGAGAGAAGGGCTGGCTGGGGCATACAGAAACAGTCCTCCACTCTGGGGAAGGTCCAGTGTGGCATGTACGATGGCGGGAACGCCTAATCGCGTGGGCAAATGACTTGGTGGGTTTTAATTGATATATCCTGGCCATATTTTCACTGTCCATGAGCAGGGTGTCAAGATCTACGACACCCAGTCCCAGATGCGCATCACATTCATCGAGCGCCCAAATGATAGCCCTCGTGCGGACCTTTCCAAGTGCACTTTACATATTGGCAAGATGATACGGCTCTCCTGATTGGATGGGCGGACTACATAAAGATTGCGCAGATTCGAGAACGCCCTTATACGGCGACCGCATCAGGCAGTTCTAATCAGCCCCCTTTCATTGTTGAGATCACTGCCGCATTCCAGCTTGACTGCATGATCTCAGGGATTTTATCAAACTCACTCTCGATGCCAAGATCCCAGGACGGATCCTCTGTGCAGGACACAACGCCGTCGTCATTTTTGATATTGGCCTACCAAGCACCAGATACATACGGCGACGAAATGACAGAAGATCGTGCAAGACAAGCTCTCACACACAGGTGAAGAGCTATCGTCCGATGCACTTGGTGTCACGAATTATCAAGCATGGAGTTGCAACGACTATGTGATGGCGGAGGTCGACGGGTCGAATCCATCAGGACGATGCCACGTCGTGAGTAGCCCCAAAGATATTGTCATCGTGCGGCCCAGGGACAGAA
Organism: Suillus brevipes Sb2; assembly: GCA_011800875.2. NCBI lineage: Eukaryota > Fungi > Basidiomycota > Agaricomycetes > Boletales > Suillaceae > Suillus > Suillus brevipes. The sequence goes on along the minus strand of JRHT02000126.1, from coordinate 13,363 downwards.
AGGACCACATCTTGTGGCTCGTAGATCATCAGCGGTATGACGAAGCTCTCGAAGAAGCAGAGAAGCTTGCAGAGGATGAACGCTCTGCGGATGGCGATCAGTCTGAGATCAGTCCTATCGCTATAGGAGAGCGATATATCAGACATTTGGTGGCTGAGGGTAACACCATGTTTGGTACCTTTTCTGCAGACATCAGCTAAAAATGTTGTCAGGCAACTTTGTTAAGGCTGCAAGCCTATGCCTGGCTGTCTGTAACACAGACGTCGAACGCTGGGAAATTTGGATTTTTGTTTTTGCTCAAAGCAAGCAACTGCAGGTGGGTTGATTCTAATGCCATATGTATGTAGCTTAGCTGTTGTTTTTTTCGCAGGCAATCATTCCCCATGTCCCCACAGAGGCGCCCCAACTTGGCCACCCGGTCTATGAGATGAATCTTGCGCACTTTCCTTGTGCATGATAGGCAGGTATATCATGTGAATGTCTTGGACGTAATTAGCACTGATCTGTTGCATAGTCTCTAATGCGCACTATCAAGGAGTGGCCCAAGTCGATTTATGATATATCCGCTGTCATTGTTGCGGTGCAAGCAGAACTTGACCGAACACCGTGAACATCATCATCCTCAAGAAGCTTACCCGCACCAGACGCCGTCATTCTAATGGAATGCTTAGCTGAGCTGTTTGTGCAACCCATGGAGTTGTTTAATTCTCGCTAATCTCGGCTCCAGTTATACTGCTAATCGTCAATACGGAAAAGCCCTCCCGTTTTTCCTCCGCCTCAGACGACACAATGTATTTGAACTCATCCGGGAGCATAATCTATTCACCGATGTGAAGGATCAAGTCCTCTTGTTGATCGAGTTTGATCAAGAGCTCCTTGAGAAACGGAAACAAGAAGGCACAGAAGCTGAAGCAAGTTCCAGCGAAGCAATCGCTCTACTGGTGGATCACATACATTCTATACCTGTGCGATCACGTTCTCCTGTCTTTAAACTTGTCTGAACAGTTGAACAGATCGTTCGCGTAGTTCAGCAGCTCCGTGATCGCCCATTCTATCTCTTCCTTTACCTAGATGCTTTGTTTAAAAAGGACTCTCAGCTAGGGTCTGAGTTCGCCGATCTTCAGGTAAGCCCATCAGTGGATACGTGTTTGAATTCCTGTTGTATCGATGTATATTCACAGGTTACGCTGTTCGCCGAGTTTGCAACACGCCGCCTGATTGATTATCTTCGAGCAAGCACTTCGTATAATCTTGAGGCGGTCCGTCATTCATTGAAGCTGGTCACATTGTTATCTGACATCCTTCAGGCGTACAACGAGTGAAAAAATAGGGATCTTGTAACCGAAATGGTGTTCTTACTTGGTCGCATGAGTAACAACAAGAAAGCGTTAACACTCATTATTGAGCGCCTAGGCGACGTGCATATGGTACGTTATTTAGCAGATGAAACCAACAAAGAGTGACAATCAGCAAACACAGGCCATCGAGTTTGCTAAAGAGCAAAGTGATGATGACCTTTGGGAAGACCTTCTCAAATATTCTGAAACACGTCCAAGTAAGCAATTGATGTAAACCGATTTTTCCGTGGCTCACTCCTTGTAGCTTTCATCCGCGGTCTGCTGGAAAATGTCGGAGCCGAAATTGACCCCATCCGTTTGATTCGTCGAATCAAGAACGGGTTGGAAATTCCTGGCCTCAAGGAAGCATTGATCAAGATTCTTCATGACTTCCATCTTCAATTCTCCCTTCTGGAGGGATGCCAGACGATTCTTAATGGAGACAGCTCCGACCTTGCCAAGACGCGCTCAAAGGGCCAGAATAGCGGGTTCTTCATGAAATGTGCGATAACTTGTTGTTGTACTCTTGTGTCATTGATAAACTCGATGCCTGTTCTAGCAAGAACGATTTGTGTGCTTTGCACGGAACCCTTACAACAATCACCACAAGATCTTCTTTTGCTATTCTTGTGTCATCATGTAGTTCATGCCAGCTGCGTAGATGGCATGACAGACATTTACAACCACGAGGAGCCCAGTACAGGCTTAACTGTGCTCGCCAGTGGAGTAAGCGCTAAGATTGCTTTGTGAGTTCACCCATCCGCGCTTTTCTCATTTCTCGTTTCTCATTTTGTTCGTTAGTGCTTCTGTAGTGCGGGCCAGAATCCATCAGGGTTGTCCTGTTTGTCACCGGAGGAGCGAAGGGAATCTGATGTAACTACACGTTTTGTCCCTCCTGTGCATGATTTACCGTATACCTTGCATTCACGCAATCACAGTCACTATATACACCGAAGACGATAAGAAAGCACAGCACCATCTGCAGTGCCTGCTGTGCGGTTTGCACAGCGAGCAATAGACGAGACCTTAATTCTGTTCTGACAAGCATACAGCATTTCCTGCACCGAGCATGCCAAAATTCGTCCCGACTACGGACAACAACCCAGTGCCAAGACAATACTCATTTCAAAGCTTTATGCGGGACAGACTTGGGACGCCTGATCCCAGAATTAATTAGCTCTGCATGAGGGAATTTGACCTGCCGCATCTAACGAGTGAAGCCCATATAATATAGGATAACATGTGGGCCTGAGGGTCCAGCACTAAGGAAGCGGAAGTTTGATACGATGAGATGTAGTCTATGTAGACGTTCACGCGTCCAAAGCAAACCCGAGCAACTACAAATGTTTTGTCATCCGATATCGTCAGGTGGGAAAGGGACAAACAACTTTGACACTTTGGTCATGACAATGATGACATGCACAGCTGCCATGCAGAGAGGGTGTGTAAGGGCACATATAAACAAGGCGGCAGCGCCCAAGGCCAAAAGTTGCAGTCACATTCGGGAAATTCCCCCTTCTTGCTGCTAAAGCGCTAACCTCTCAGTAAGACCAAAGTCTCGTCTGTGTCTCCAGCGCGGATGAACTGATATTCAGTTGGACCAGGGCACCCATCTTTAAATTTCTGCCAGCGTCGGTCTTATAGCACGCTGACAACGGGACGCGTCATCGTTGAACACTTCCGAAGAAACCTTGCCCGTACTTGACTACTAGGTGTCGCTCAGGGAGACGCAGCCATGGCTTCTAATACATCAACAAAAGTAGCTGCCACAAAATCGATTCTGACAACATCAATAATCTTGAAGGGTCATGGAAAATGGATTAAATCCATTTCCTATTTTCCAGATGGCCAGCGAATTATCAGCGGATCTGAGGATACGACCACTCGGCAATGGGATCTGAAGGCGGGCAAGGAGATTGAGGAAGCGCGGGGTGTTTGCGGGGAGAGGATATATGCAGTGGCGGTATCGAGGAATGACCGATGGGTTGTCGCTGCTGGTGGAGATTGGGATAGGGCGGAACTGAGAGTCTGTGAGGTTGGGACGGGGATTGTGAAAACATTCAAAGGACACTCAAATCGGATTACCTGTATTGATATCTCTGCGGACAACACGTGGCTGGCGAGCGGGTCATGGGATGCAACAGCGCGGATATGGAATTTAGACTCTGGCAAACTCGTGGCTGGTCCATTCAAGAGCGAAAATTGGGTGGGCGCAACTCGATTCTCCCCAGATTCGAAGAAACTTGCAGTCAAGTCAGATACGGGCAATTATCTTGAAGTCTGGGATGTCCAGTCACAGAAATTGGATGTGAGGGTTGGGAAATTTGGTCGACTACCAGGCACATATTCGCCGCTATTCTGGACAAACAACAAAAACATCATAGCCGCATTCAGTTTCACCGAGGAGGAGGACATCACAACCATCTACGAATTCGACGGATTGACGCTGGAGACTGTCGGAACCGCCTTTCAAGGGCACACCACGACCATTGGTGGGCTAGCACTTTCTTTTGACGATGCTCTCCTCGTTAGCGCTTCCAACGACAACACCATCAAGCTGTGGGCTGTCGAGTCCCGCCAGCTCCTCGCTTCCTTCGATGTTCAGAACCCCATTAGAGTTGTGCTCTCACCCAACTCACGGCAACTAGCTTACGCGACATACACCGAAGATAATGACAAGATCTGCATCTGTAATACTCCCCCCGACGTCCTTGCTCAGGCCCGTGTATGCATTCTCCCAAACATGTACTGTTCATGTGCTAACATCCCATTACAGAATATTGCACGCAAAAAGTCAAACCTCGATCATCTACTGCATGTGCGCATCTCATCCCCTCATGACACCACTCATTGATATCATTTCAGTCTCATACAACATGTCCTCCTGCCGGGCACCTCAGACCGCCGATATCTGCCATACCTATGGTGCAGAGATCTCAGCCCACAAGACACCCGCAGCAACTTGCTTTCCTTCGCCTCCCCAAACTCCTTCGCTTCCCTCGCGGGAACACGGTCCCTGTTCGTCACATCCAGTCCCGTGATCCCCTAGATGTATGTTGTGACTCTTATATCTCGGTTCTTTGACAGTTGGCTCCATGATGGCACAACAGGTCCCCGCTACATTGCCCGCACCATCCTCTCTCTCAGCTCAGCCTGCAACTCGATTTGACCACGTCAGTCTTCACTTTTTATACCAAACTCAGTTTACATGACTGAGTGAGTGTGCGTCCAGTTTGAAATACGTTCTCCGCATCCACCCTCAAACGGAGTCGTGCAATCCCTACGACACCATCTTTCTTTCCTCGTGCCTAGACACAGCCATGGGCCACCAGTCGTTGAAGTCGCACCAGGCCGCAAAGTCACTGTAACGTTCATTTCCTCATTTCTCTGCGCCTTTTTCTGATTTGCGCCCCATAGCGGCTCGCTGCTGCCAAACTACCGGAATACAAGAAAGTAGACGATACTCGACATCCGTCTAGCCAACAGGGTACCGTGCCGCAGGAAAACGACACATCTGACATTGATTCGCTGCCAGACGTGCATTGGTGCACAGCGTTCCTATGCTATTACTCGTGTTGGTCGCATGGCAGATTGAGAATACCTCCTCGATGGCGCTTGGAGCGCGTTGACATACCTCGCCAGGATGGCGCAACAAATAGCAGCTCTGGTGGTGCTCACAGCCGCAGTTAAATTCGCGTATACTCATTGTATCCTCCATAACTGATGACCTCACACTTATATAAATCCGATGCCATCTGCGATACTCGAGGCATCTTCCGAATCCTACTACAGCATGAACTTGGATGAATCTTTCACGTGCACTCAAAGATAATGTCGATCTGGTCAAGATTGAAATGATATCATTCTACATCATCATGGACTGTAGTGAGACAGGTGAGACGTTTGCTTCCGTCAGTATCCAGATGTCTCACAATTGCTCTCACGTATATAAGGCCGTTGTCCCCTCTAAGCTTCTTTCCTTTCTACTTTCACTTGCTTCACTCGTTCAAACCCCCAACTTTATACAGCGTTTGTGGTATTCGTTCGGGACCCACCACAACACAAACTTTATGCGAACCAACAAGTCTCAAGCCTGAACATGTGACTTAGACGACATGGTTGCATGGATTCGAGCGAGGATACGTCTCACTTCCAGATCATCGGCTTCACAATCACTGACTTCAAACCCTCTGGTCTTTAATGCTCTTGGAATCGACTGGATACCGAGTCCCGCATGATCGATCATCTTTTCCGATCGATATCAATATCCGCTTCTCCAGACCCTCTTTTCAAGGACTGTCATTTTTTTTCTGAATTTACCTCGCAATGCTCTTGCAGTCCCTTTGAGCTCAGATTTTCCTCCACTCTCTCGAGCATCACTTTGGAAACGCGCTTGACTGGCCCGATTGCTGACTGTCAATGGAACATGTGTCGACGGACCTTGCGCTGGCTTCGAACCTTCACCAAAATACGTATATTTGAGTTGACGACTGGATCAGCCCTCGTATGTTTTGGCCTTGGGACCTGCCTATTTTCCGAACGTCGCTCGAGTTGATCCGAGCGAATGATGCACTTTCATTTGGTCGAGTATCTCCCCCATATCCTCCTCCAATCACCGCATATACTCGCTCGACTGAATTTTCGAAAGCTGTACGTGCGGTCGTTTTTTTGACCTTTTCTTGGCCTCGAACTTTAACATTTTCTCTTATCTTTCGATGTCATGGTTCAAATCCACGAGCTTGGTGCAATTTGACATGCGACTTGCATTCACTCGGACCCGCTTTCACGAGGTCACCGACTCTTGGGCTGTTGGATCAAAGGAACATCTTTTTTTCTGGGCATTCTGTATCCATCGTTGGTTTGGCACAGCACTTGGATTCTCCTGTCTCTGTTTTGACGATGTTATTTGCCCTTCGTTCTTCGGGTGTCTGGCTATCTAGTCCCTCCGAGTTCCAATCAATCTCCGCACTTCTCAATTTTGCTTTTGGGGCCAAGTGGGTATATCTCACGTTCAGACTTTTCGCAACTCCTTCTTTGATGGACAACAGACTCGTGGATGGTCCATTTGGTGAGAGCGAAGATGGGTTGGGCGCAGTTTGATTCTCCTCAGACTCACAGAAGCTCGCAGTCAAGTTACGCTCGAGGAAGTGCCTTTAAGTCTGGGTTGTCCAATCACATAAATTGGATGTTAGGGTTGGGGGAATGTGGTGGATCAGGAGCTCGAGTTACAAGTTCGTTAATTCTGTGGCTCTCGGCTGTACACTGGACATCTTGTGGTCGATTCTGGGTGATGTCGATGGGCATTGGTCGGATGCAGGTCGTGAGATGCTGCATTTCTACTCACAACCTTCCAAATTTCAGTGTCCGACATGACAATTGCTGATCTTGAATTCTATGGATGAGCGCTTGATCGTGATGTTGAAGAAACGTTCAAATAACGGAAATGACGTTCTGAATGTGTAAGGCGGTTGAGACTTGGTCGAAGACGAACAAGCAGTTTCCTAAACATTCATGTGTCTGTCATGTTGCGTATGCGCGTATTCAGAACCGTTTGATACGATGGGATGAGGAGAGGTGGTGTACTGTAAGCGTTCACGCATCCAAAGCAAAACCGAGCAACTACAAATGTTTTGTCGCCCGTCGTTGGGTGGGTGGGAAAAGGATAAACAACTTTGACGCTCTAGTTGTGGCAGTGACTTTAGGCAATGAGAAACAAATGCGATGAATGGAAGGATCCAGGGTGCAATACACAGCTACCACACAGAGGGGACTTGTCAGGATATATATGCAAGGTGGCGCCTAAGGCCAAAAGTTGCACTCACATTCGAGAATTCCCTCTTCTTCAAGCTCTTTGCTGCTAAAGCGCTGATTTCTCGGTAAGACCAAAGTCTCATCTGTGTCTCCATCGCGGATGAAGTGACATTCGGCTTGACCAGGGAATCCATCTTCAAATTTCTGCCAGCGTCAGTCATATAGCACGGGACGCCTCGCCTTTGAACACCACGACCTCCGAAGAAATCTTGCCATACTTGACTACCAGTATTCACTCAAGGAGACGTACCATGGGTTCTACATCGACGAAGACAGCCGCCATGAAATCGATTCTGACACCGCTGATAACTTTGAAGGGTCACTATGATGAAGTTGAATCCATGTCCTATTTCCCAGATGGCCAGCGAATGATCAGCGGGTCTTTTGACAGCACCGCTCGGCAATGGGATGTGAAGACGGGCAAGGAGATTGAGGAAGCGCGGGGTGTTTGCAAGGGGTGGGTATATGCAGTGGCTGTATCAAGGAACGGCCAATGGGTTGCCACTGGCGATGAACGCGGGGAGCTGAAAGTCCGCGAGGTTGAGACGGGGATTGTGAAAACATTCAAAGGACATTCAGATCGGATCCTCTGCATTGATATCTCCGCGGACAACACGCGGCTGGCAAGTGGGTCATTGGATAAAACAGCGCAGATATGGAACATGGACACCGGCAAACTCGTGGCTGGTCCATTCAAGAGCGAACATTGCGTGAGCGCAGTTCGATTCTCCCCAGATTCGAAGAAGCTGGCAGTCGAGTCATGGGCAGGTCAGTGCCTGGAAGTCTGGGATGTCCAATCACAGAAATTGGATGTCAAGGTTGAGGGTTTTCCTCGAACACTACCGCTCACGCACTCGCCGATATTCTGGACAAACAACAAAAAAAACATCATAGCCGCATTCAGTTTCGCCGAGGGGGACCACTTCACAACCATCTACGCATTCGATGCATCGACACTCGAGACTGTCGGAACTCCCTTCAAAGGGCACACCTACTTTGTCACCGGGCTAGCACTATCATTTGATAATGCTCTCCTCGCTAGCGCCTCCTACGACAGCACCATCAAACTGTGGGCTGTCGAGTCCCGCCAGCTCCTCGCTTCCTTCGATGTTCAGCATATTTATAGGCTTGTCCTCTCACCCGACTCACGCCAACTAGCTTACGCGACACAAAATGCAGATGACGCGATCTGCATCTGCGATATTCCCCCCAAAGTCCTTGCTCAGGCCCGTGTACGTATTCTCCCAAAACATGTACTCTGTTCGTGTGCTAACATTCCATTACAGAATATTGCACGCACAAAGTCAAACCTCGATCATCTACTCCATGTGCGCATCTCATCTTCTCATCACACCACTCACCCATTGATCATGTCATTGCAGTCTCATGCAACTCGTCCTCCTGCTGGGCACCACAAACCACCAATACACGCCATACCTACTGTGCAAAGACTTCCGCCTACAAATGACTCGCGGCAACCCACTTTCCGTCGACTCAGCTCACTTCTTCGCTTCTCCCCTCGCACGAATGCAGTACGCCCTGGTCAGAAGGGTCAATCTCGTGGTCCCTTAGATGTACGCTTTCTCTTGTTTCTTTCGCATTTCACTTATGTAACACTCGCGCTCCAGTTCCCTGCTACGTTACCCTTACCTTCCAATCGCATTCATGGAGAAAGCGCACCATCGACTTCCTTGCCCGGTGGTAGCGCCTTTTTCAATCCCAATTGGTCTTCGTCAGGCAAGGGGAAGCAAAAGTCGCGTGAACCGAAACGAAGACCCGTCAAAATTGTCAACGTTCCTCTCGGACAAGCTACATATGTATGTCATCTGCAATTCCGCTGGGCTCTTGAGTTCTGACCCCGTCATTCACTAGGCCGATGCTGTCGGTGTCGACGACGGATACCGACCATATGTTGTCTTCTTTTGCCTTAGCTGGTTCCAGAAAAAGAAGAAGAAGCCGCAACCACAGCCAGTAGTCTATGATGATGAATTCGACGGCGATGACGACGAGGAAGAGGAAAATGTTCCTGTTCCAGTCGCTGTACCCCCCAGGTATGATAATCCTATTCGCTCACAAATCCACTCACTGACGCAGTCTTTCAGGGTTCAGCACGAAGAGATTGAATTAAAACCTATGGCTAGTCAGGCGCAGCCAGAAGCAGGACCATATCGCCTCGTGGCAACTAACCACGAAGAGACTCAGTCTTCGTAAATGACATTCCTTGAGCACCCATCTGTCAAGTCTCGCGTTTTACGTGTAGTTTTATCACCATCCTGTGTAGAATGACCTTGTTTGAAACATATATTGCTGCATCGTCCATTGACGTGTAGGTGACATAGTATAGACATTCAGCCCGGTGAAATCCCACAATAATGGATGCCTGATCCTAGAATGAGTTCTGCAGGGGGTAATTTGACCGTGATCAGATACACCGCATCCAGCGAGTGGAGCTCATACAATGTAGGAAGACGTGCGGTCCAGCACTAAAAAAGCGGAAAAGATTCCGGGCGGTATAATGGTAGAGACGGCAGATAGAGCCGATGATCTACAGTCTCCAAACCAGTCGTGCTTCACAGTCACTTTGCGTCATGCGACGTTGAATATGACAGAGCGCCGAATGGGATCAGCTGAAGGCGACGAATGTTCATTACTTACTGGAGGCAGAAGTTCGCAGTTTCTGTTAGGGAGTCACCATGAGTGAGATAAATGTTCACCCACCACTGGCTAACTCAATGAGCCACCTAGGCTTGAGGCTACAGGACCCACTCCCAAATAGTAGTAGGAATTGTTGCCAACATCACTCATTTAAGGGGACCTCGCCTTCGCACCATTGAACATATCCAAAGAAAACTTTTCCCGTACTATTTCAAGGTTTCGCTTCCACATCGGCAAATGCATCTGCTACGAAGTCGACTCTGAAACCAGAAATGAATTTGACGGGTCATAGAGAGTAGATTGCATCCATATCCTACTTTCTAGGCGGCCAGCGAATGATCAGTGGATCTTGGGATGAGACCACTCGGTAATTGGATCTCAAGGCGGGTAGGGAGATTGAGGAAGCGCAATGATTGTGTAGGGGGAGTGTATTGGCGGTAGCAGTATCAAGAGATGGCCGATGGGTTGTCACTGGCGGTGTAGGTTGGACTAAGAATAGTGGGGAGCTGAAAACCTGCGAGGTTGACACAGAGATTATGAAAACATTTGAAGGCCACTCACAAAATTTCAGCTGCATTGATATCTCTGGATAACACGCTGCTGGTAAGTGGGTCAGAAGGTAAAACAGCGCAGATATGGAACCTGGACACTGGAAAACTCGTGGCTGGTCCATTCGGTGAGAGCTAACATGGGGTAAGCGCAGTTTGATTCTCCCCAGACTCAACTCAGCTCGCAGTCAAGTTACGATGCTTGATTTCTAGGATATCCAATCGCAGAAATTGGGTATCAGGGTTAGGGAATATGTTGGATCAGCAGCTCGATTCACAAGATCGTCAATTCTGTGGCTCTCGACTACACACTGGACAACTTGTGGTCAATTCTGGGTGATGTCGATGAGCATTGGTCGGATGCAGGTTTCGGGATGCTACATTTCTACTCACAAGCTTTCAACATTCAGTTTTCGACATGACAATTGCTGACTATGGATGCATCGATGAGCGCTTGATCGAGGCGTTGGAGACGCGTTCAAATAATGGAAATGACGTTCTGAATGTGTGAGGCGGACCGGTTGAGACGTGGCCAAAGACGAACAAGCAGTTTCCTAAACATTCATGTGTCTGTCGTGTTCGTATGCGCGTATTCAGAACAGTGGATTAGGAAAGATAATCTTTGTGAATGTTCAAGCGCTAAAGCGAAACCGACTAACGAGCAAAACGTTTTATCGCCCATCGTCGGGTGGGAAAAAAGACAAACAACTTTGACGCTCTAGTCGTGGCAGTGAGTAAGCGAAGAGAAGCAAATGCTCAAATAGAAGGGGTGCAGGGTGTAATGCACAGCTGCCATGCGGGGTATATGCAAGGCGCCGGCGCCTAAAGCCCAAATTTGCACTCACACTCAAGATTTCTCCTTCTTCGAGTTCTTTGCTAAAGCACTAACCTCTCGGTAAGACCAAAGTCTCGTCTGTGTCTCCAGCGCGGATGAACTGACGTTCAACTTGACCAGGGCACCCATCTTCAACTTTCTGCCAGCGTCAGTTAACACGCTGACAACGGGACGTGTCACCTTTTGAAGTTTGAACACTTCCGAAGAAATCTTCCCATACTTGACTACCAGTATTCAATCAAGGAGACGTAGCATGGGTTCTACATCGACGACGACAGCCACCACGAAATTGATTCTGACACCACTGATAACTTTGAAGGGTCACGGGGGTCGGATTCAATCTATATCCTATTTTCCAGACTGCAAGCAAATGATCAGTGGATCTTGGGATAAGACCACTCGGCAATGGGATCTGAAGGTGGGCAAGGAGATTGAGGAAGTTTGGGGTGTTTGCGAGGGGTGGGTATATGCAGTGGCTGTATCAAGGAATGGGCGATGCGTTGCCACTGGTGGTGGAGATGTTGGTAGGGCGGAGCTGAAAGTTTGTGAGGTTGGGACGGGGATTGTGAAAACATTCAAAGGATACTCAGATCGGATCAACTGCATTGATATCTCCGCGGACAACACGTGTCTGCCACTGGCTGGCGAGTGGGTCATCGGATGAAACAGCGCGGATATGGAACCTGGACACTGGCAAACTCGTGGCTGGTCCATTCAAGAGCGACGATGGGGTGGGCGCAGTTCGATTCTCCCCAAATTCGAAGAAACTTGCAGTCAGGTCATATTGGGGCTCGTGCCTGGAAGTCTGGGATGTCCAATCACAGAAATTGGATGGCAAGGTTGGGGAATTTGGTCGATCACTAGCTATGGAACTGCCAGTCACGTTTGTGCCGGTATTCTGGACAAATTTTGACAACAAAACCCTCATAACCGCATTCAGTTTCACCAAGGATTACATCACAACCATTTACGAATTCGATGCATCGACGCTGAAGACCGTCGGAACTCCCTTCAAAGGGCACACTGAGCGCGTCACCGGGCTAGCACTTTCATTTGACCAAACTTTCCTCGCTAGCGCTTCTGCAGACCAGACTATCAAACTGTGGGCTTTCGAGTCCCGCCAGCTCCTCGCTTCCTTCGATGTTCAGCATATTTATAGACTTATCCTCTCACCCGACTCACGCCAAGTAGCTTACACGGTAGACACCCAAGATGATTACAAGATCTACACATGCAACATTCCGCCTGACATTCTTGCTCAGGTCCGTGTATGCATTCTCCGCATACAAGTCCACCATGTTTGAACATTCTTTCACAGACCAGTGCGCTCAAAAAGTCAGCCCACAGGGATCTACTAAATGTACGTCTCTCATTCTTTAGTGATGTCACTCATCCATCCATTTCTATTGCAGTCTGATGCAACTCGTCGTCCTCCTGCTGGGCACCGCAGACCACCGATCTCTGCTATACCTATGTCGCAGAGACCTCCGCCTATAAGAGACTTGCAGCAACCCGTTTTCATTCGCCTCCGGCAACTCCTTCACTTCACTCCTCGCACGAACACAGGTCCTCCTCGTGATACTCTAGATGTAAGTTGTGTATCTCAGTTCTTTTACATTTGACTTGATGATGGCACCCCAGGTCCCCGCTACATCGCCCCTACCATCCTCACTCTCTGGGCAGACCACAACTCGACTGGATCATGTCAGCCTTAATTTCTTAGTGAACTCGCATCATGACAGAGTGCTGACTGCATATCCAGTTTGAAATAAGTTCTCCGCCTCCACCCTCGAATGCAGGCGTGCAATCCCTGCGTCAGCATCTTTCTTTTCTCGTGCCTAGACACAGCCTCGGTCCACCAGTCGTTGAAGTCGCACCAGGCCGCAAATTCACTGTAACGTTCATTTTCTTATTTCTCAGTGCCTTTTTCTGATTCATGCCTCATAGCGGCTTGCTGCTGCCAAATTTCCAGAATACAAGAAAGTAGACGATACTCGACATCCGTCTAGCCAACAGGGTGCCGTGCCGCAGGATAGTGATACAGCTGACATTGATTCGCTGCCAGACGTACATTGGTGCAAAGCGTTCCTCTGCTATTATTCGTGTTTGTCGCATGGTAGACTAAGGATGCCTCCTCGATGGCGCTTGGAGCGCGTTGACATACCTCGCCAGGATGG
>JRHT02000125.1:0-115793 GCA_011800875.2 Suillus brevipes Sb2 | reverse complement strand
TGTGTTAGCTGACTCAACGGGCCCGCTGGGTGCCCCGGGGTGAAGCGGCTTTGCCAAGTTGGGTTCGAAAATTATTAGTAAGCAGCATCCGAATGGGGTCTTAGGATTTTGCCGCATCGTACCGCACCCTGCCGCATCACTGCCGCACCCTACTTGATAGTGTCTTATATCCCTGCCTATGTCGTCTATACAGGCCGTGAGTGTGATTATTGATTTAAAAACACTATGGTGTGTGTTTTTGAGTTAGAATTACAGTGATAAGACAATGATAGTTATACTTGAAAGCTTGATGGATGCGGTAGTGATGCGGTAGTGGTGCGGCAGTGATGCGGCAGTGGCTGTGTACTACCGCACCACTGCACCCAACCACTACACCCATCTTATGCAGTACGCTTGCAGCACCGTTGCGGGCAGCCACGCGAAACTTGGTGAAACCACTGCCAATGAGAAAACCCTTCACACACCCTTCACACAAGTTCAACACCTCAATGCCTCCACCAAGATGTGTCTTTGTTGGTGACATGCCATCCCTCTGGCAAGGCCAGTGCTCGCAATTGTTTCACCGACTCGGAATGGCGACTTCGCTCTCTTTCTGGAGATCTCCTTGTACCCGACTGCGACACCTGCAGTAGAACTGGTATTCTTGAGATAGAGGTGGTGGCGGCAGAGGTTGCAAAGTAGAAGGTATGTCGTCATCACTATTAGATATATGCAGCTGTACTCTCTTTAATTTTGGTGGTCTCGGTTGTGAAATTGATGGGGGAGGCAATGAACTTTCTGTAACAGGCTTATACTTTTTACGATCACCACAGTGCTTGCTACCAGTTTTCTCTGACAGGAGGTTGGTGCACAACATGCCCAACTTGTTCTCTGGATTCAGGCTCTCAAAAGGCATGACTGTGAGGCGAATAATTGATGAGTTTGACAAGTAATCCTGCGAGGTCAATTATATTATGCAGTCAACAGTAATTATTGAAACTTGTATGAGTGCAATGTCTCGGGTGCGGCAGTGATGCGTTAGTGGTGCGGCAAGTTGCGGCAGGGTGCGGCAAAATACCTGAGCCCATCCGAATGCTGCAAAGTCTTTTTTGCAGACAACTGGCACGCAAATTTCAAGCGCTAATCACACCACCGTACGAACTACCTCACTATACACGCATGCCTGCTCATCCCAGAGATTCTAGCACATATTTTCTCTGACGTCTATCACCCTTGCGGCTTAGGTTTTCAAGATTTCTACTCTCGCCATCGTCGGAAGGCCTCGCAACATTCTCTAGCTGCCCTCTCTCGTGTCTGTCATTCCTTCAAAGATATAGCTTTGGATGTGCTATGAACCGAGCTGGATAATTTGGAACCGCCCTTCACTTGTCTGTCACACGATTTGTGGATCAGGAGTCCTGAGCAAAAACTTCCAGTCACTTCGTGCTGATTTCTGTTAGCCCTAAGGATCCCCAGATGGGCGCGAATACGGCTGCGAATTCGGGTGGGTCGAGAAGGACCTTAAAGATGCCTGTCACCTTCCCTCCATTTTCGGAATATGGGAAAGACTGGATGATTTGTGTCGCTCGGACTGTTTTTTGTTTGTTCTCGTCGAGCATGATCATATGTATTGTAGCGCGCAATTATCAACGTTGAGTAATCAACTGACTAGTAGGTTTGCATATCCATTGCTATTGTTTTCAAAATGAATCAATTATATCATCATTAGGACATCCGAGGATCATCGATCAATCGATCAGGTCCGAACAAGCTAACGGTTTATCCTTTTCTCTCTCTTCCGCCTTCTCAAGGAAACGTATCTCTGAGTGATCTGAAAAATTGGTGCGCCATTGTATTGTGGTGGTAGAGTCCACTACTGACTTTCTACCATAGCACATCATGCAGCCTCCTGTTACGGAATGGTTCGTGTGTCCCTAAACGTAGGCGCTCGGCCTTGCCCCTCGGCCAGCTGACATGCTCACTGCGAACAACAAATAGCAAGTCCAGTGACTCGATGCCGCCACCAATTAAACTGTCAGCGTGTTGTCAATGTGGAGAGGCCTGGTAAATATCAATGGAGTTCTAGCATTGACTGCCCGAGCATGACTTTTGATATGATGTCGAGAGTCGTGCGTGGGCATCCATAACTTGAATGCGGCTCAGGCACAGACCAATCCAATTTGATTCGCGCCAGTCACGACGCCGACGACAATAGAAGAATTTACAGATGTACCACGTAGCCGACAGCCACCAGTTCAGTCCCCGAGTTCCAGCGACTCTTCTCCATGGGTTAGGTCAATTTATGTAATAAGTAATCCGAGTCATGCCTACACAGGGGCGTGCGATTTTAATGCTCGCCACTCGTTGATAAAAGCCATCGATAACCAACTCACATCTCCCATCAATAACCACATCAGCGAACATGGATTCAGACTCTTCATCAGTTTCCTCGAACTCAGAGCCAGAAAACGAGCTCTCCATCTTTAAGCGCATTGGGGAACATCTCGATTACATTTCCATCTGTACTAGCAAATATAAAGTTCGCAGAGAGACCAAGCTCGCACAAGCACTCGACAATCTTGTCGGAAGCCCGTTCGTGTCCTTCAAGAGTCGATCAGGGACGTCAGCCACATTTAGGCTGCTCGTCAAGGGAGAGGATGCAGGGACATGGTTCAAACCTGATGTTGAAGTATTGCAAAACCATGCAACCACTTCGCCATTCGGCAGGGGAGAGGAAACTGTCATAGACCCAACTTACAGGAACGGAACAGAGCTGAAAGCGGATGAGCTCACCTTCGGTGTGAAAGAGGATCGGGAACTCGGGGGCTGTTATAGATGGTTCTTGGGCGATATCCGGGAGGAACTCCATACCAGCATCAGTAAACCGGTGAACAAAATATATTACCCGATATTGTCAGATTTTGTAAGCCCAATGCTTCTTTCCTGTATATTACGATACAAAGTAATATAAAGCAATAAAAAGCAATGTAATCACCCCAATTCAAGGTCAGTTCAGGCTCATACATTGCTTTACATCACTTTATATTGCTTTACATTGGTTTATAACGTCATGTCTAGGACAGAACCACCTCGGCTGGGAATATCTGAGTCTCAACGATTTACTGATGAGCCATCAGAGAATTGATGGGTTCTCGATATCGTCGCCGTGAGAACTATAGACGCGCATAATTATGCTCCTACCAGAAATGACTATTTATACTCGTAGAAATGTGTTTTGTTGGTGCATAGGCATGTATATGTGCAAATCTAGACTACAATGAGGAGTTCACGAAAGTATTGCGACGTTGGAGCATCACAGCCAGCAAGATTTTCAAGCATAATAGTGTCCCCGGTTTTGAGCATTGCCATCTGACAATAATGTATGGTGTAAATTATATAGCTAGTCAAGACCTTTTCCTGCTAAACGGCCTTAACACTGGGCGTCAAATATATATTAGTATCGGAACTTGTGACTAAGGTGTGACGAGTAACCATCACAGCCAGTCATGGGTGACAGGGTAACTGTGTCCAGGTAGTTGAACATTTGCATTTTCATTCATTGATATTTTAAATTACAAGGCTATCGAAGGCTTTTCCGTAAAAAACGGCTTTAGCATTACTTTTAAATATAGATTAGTATCAAAGTTTTTGACCGTGATGTGACATAGCACCATCACGGCTGGTAAGGGATGGTAGAGGAATCGTGATCACCTATGATTAGCTTTCTAACTGTCAACAATTTGAGACATCATACATACCCATGAATGCCCGCCAATAAACACGGACTTTGTAATGACTCAGAAGTTTTGAACTTGCGAGCCTATTACAACACGCAGCATACTCCTCTCACCCTTTTTAATTGTTCTCGTTATTTCAATGTTGCTCCTGCACAGTCATCAGAGAACTGGTGGACAAATTAGAATTACATAGCAATATATAGTACGCAATCACAAGCATCAGCAAAATTTTGCTATCAGTCATCACATGGTCATGTTTGACCTTAAATAGGTAGAGCGAGTTGATGATTTTCTTACTCAGACTTAGTGACAAGGTGGAGCAATAGCTAATGATCAGTCTAGAGGCATCAGCTGCCACTAGTACTACGCCAAAGTAAGTTTGGTGATTTCGAAACAAAAAAGAAGAGACGCAATCTTCCAGCAAACAACACGACTGTCCACCAAGTGAGCGGCTGTAACACGGTGGTGGGGCTGATGATGACTTCAAGTTGGACACGTAAAAGGTAACGGTGCCGCAGTATGGGTATTGTTCCTCCCTGTAGACGGTGCTCATAGCCAAGAGTATAGTCTGGTGCATAGCAACAAATGCTTTGCTGTATCCCGATGCTGCCGCAGGCTTTCTGTCATCCACGGGTGAATCTGGGTGACGGCGGTCGTGGGAGGAACGGCCAGGGAAGTAGGCATCGACGGTTTGCTCGCTCTCGGCCCGGGGGAGCTTGTCGAGGTTGTGTAGAAATCGTTTGACGGGTGTAGTAGGCAGGAAAGGAGAGGGCGGGGTAACAGTGATATAGTCAGTCACAGTGAAAGTTGTGCTGGGGTGGACGGGCTGAAAAGTTGAAGAATGAGTCTTCTGCGGTCTGTGCTATTCGAGTGGGTGTGAGCGGGCGCAAATGTAAGCTTGATATGGTTGGAAAGTGCTGATCATTTTCATGGTAAGCATCGAGTGACGATACAAAGTCACTCGACGGAGATGGTTTTTTTGCGTGGACTTGTGCAGGCCGGGAATCTTGCGCAGGCCATTGACGAAGCCCCCAACCCAGACGGAGCACGCCCCATCATGGGCGAAGACTGTGCCATGGGGAGTGGTTGGCCTGGAAGTACAGATGTGAGGGGGTCGGGGTGGAGGCGGGCACCAACGGGCATATGGGTCATTGGTTGGAGATGAAGGTTGTGAGCGCGTGGGTCAGGTGTCCTAATGCAGATCCTACAGCAGAGGCGATGAACGACCACCAGACTTTGTCACTTTTCTCACTCGATGTTGGCAATATCTCGGAGTTTGGAGTACAACGCCCGGCGACGATGCTCAAACCAATGACGGCAAAACCAGCGTCCATCAGTAAAACGTTGAACTGAGCCCAGAGTTCACGACAAGCGGGCAATGCCAAACGAGTAAAGCTGTCAAGCACAATGATATGGCGATCCCCGTCCATCGCACTTATGCCATCCCAGGCGATGGAAAATCATGTCAAGCAGCCTCAACTTGAAGCTCCTCACCAGACAAACTAGTAGAACGATAAGCGTCAAGATGGCACCTGATCTGAGCTGCATTGAGTTCCATGACTTTCTGCAAAATTGTATCAGGGAAACGGAGTGCGAAAGAAACTCAGGACACACCTTTCTGCCCGCAGCGTTTAGCTGATAGATGATAGAATCCTCACTGGCATGGATGGAAGAGCCTCCAAAGTTTCCTCCGGTATTTACGAACTTGGTGGGTAGACTCGGAGAGCTACGTAGTTAGTATGCCTTTGAGTCGCTGAAGAGTTGTGGTCAGCCTGAGTGGGTCCGAGTGCGCGTTAAATATGAATGATCGGTCTGGATGAGCGGCGGCAGAGTGAGGATGTTCATGATGATGGAACGGTCACGGTGAAGCAGGTTCTGCGATGAAATCAAAGCGGAGGGTGTCTATGACGAAGAGGACAGCTCTTTTGTGGTTGGCGAGTGAAGTGCAGGTGTCTGCACTTCTGTCAGGGAGTGCGAGTCGATGAGGGAGGAAACCCTTTGTAAATAAATATTAAAATAAAGCCCATGTCTGCGGCGTTGTGTAATTTTGGTGATGGAACTCATCGATCATCAATGAGTGACAGCGATTGTAACGTGTCACACTCGTCACAAACGTATCCGACGCGAATATCCGCGACTGAGTCCAACTAGTCTTCATGAGCTTAATTCTATCCACTTGTATGACGCAAACTATTTGATCGAACTCAGAATCAGAGCAAATGCAAACGAGAACGGAAACAGAAATAGAGATACAGAACGTGAATTCCTCGAGGTGCCAGACCACCGTGGAGATTTAGAATGTGAAATCCAACTCATCCTCGACCTCGACCTCGACCTCGTCTCCGAATTCGTTCTCGCTTCCCTCATCCTCCCCATCGCTGAGGTCATCGTCTAATTCCTCTTCACAGTCTTCGTCACTCTCCCCTCCATCATCAGAAGCGTCACCATCGCCGACCTCTCCATGATCTAAACCCTCCTGGCCACTGCAGTCGACAGCTTCCATGGCATCAGTGTGCGCCGCTGGCACGGCCAGACAGCCTTTACTAATCTTCCGCAGCATTGCTGCATGTCCAACACCTAGGTGGGTGTATCGCATAAACATGTCCCGATCCGCAAATCTAGCTCAAAAGTTGAGGGCTACTGCGCCACGAAAATGAATCCTTGCACTCACATTCCAACGTAGTGCTCCTCCCAGTCATCTACTTGCCCGTCAGGGCATGCCAATGATTTCCCATGGCGAAGCGAGCTCACACCTCGTCCTGCGGCGAATGCAGGAATTAAGTGTACTCCTCGAATAACTTGCCCTGGGTTGAGGAACCCAAATGCGTCTTGGTCCGTCTCCTCAACGAAAGCAACTTTTGGAAGGCGAGCATTTTCCATGCTAAATCTACTGTCCTTAAACACTGCCAGCCAACGGACCCAGAGGACCTCAATGTGCTGCTTCACAGGCTGAGCTCCGCCCTGGAGCCAAACATCCACGTGGTAGATACCCAATACTCGGGCATACCAATAGGGGTGGGTAGGAGCCGTCTCTCCTGAAAGTACCATAACATCTCCATGGCTTCTAGGATTGACGGTATCGTATTCGCGCCGCAGATCGTAGGTGGTATAGTACACCTGCATAGTCTGAACTGAGTAAATCCTGTTGTTAGGAATGATGACTGTGTTGCGTTCCTCGTCGGTGAAGGTGTGATCGCAAAAACTGACATCTAACCCCCTAAGCCTAAAGAGTATGTGGTCCCTTAGCTTTGGGATGAAGTTCTGACAAGCGCCATGAGTATGGTATGAAACAGGACAAAATAATATCATACCCTGACAGCAGGATCACCGTTATTTTCGTGAAGAAATGGAAATAGGTCGACAGGACTGTTTTGAACAGCCGAGATCCAGTGGTGCGTTCCAGAGGGTATCGAAGGGGGGGATTCAACCGGCGGTTGATTGCAGGAGGGTATGCCCCCTGCTTCTGCAACCCGCCGTAGCACACGGCGTCTGCGCTCGTGTTTGGCTAGCTGTGATGGAGTATCTAACTTGTTAGTTAGCGGGTAAAACACCTTCAAGGCTCTATGGGCAAGCTCTCCCTGGCTAAATTTAGCTTCAAGTACGTAGTAGAGTCGCAAATCATACTCACTATTTGAGTGGTAAATGAATCTATGGTCCCAAAGCACTTTATGGTCCTCGCGTAATCGCCCATTGCATGGAATTTATAGGTATTTAGGTTGAACTTCTTGAGCCTTGGTCCACCAGACTCCTGAGGGGTATTGCCAGTTTCAGACTGTTGAGCAGCCTTTCGCTGGCGAGCTGCTCTCTCCCGGGGCAACTCCACAGTGTTGAAGGCAGCGCAGGTGCGGTCTCGAAACCTGCGCAACATTTTAGATAGCTTGCCGAATGTTTCGTCGAGAAAGGTGACGGTTGAATCTGTGTGCATTCTAAGTTTAGCAAGCGCATGCCATTGTGCGAACCGATAAAGTAAGGACTGCACAACTGCGTCGTGGTCGGTGGGGAACAGCCCTTCGAAGACCGGAATGGCGCACTACCAAAGGGAGCAAATCAGTCAGCCTGACACTGAGGATGAATGGGTAAAAAAACCTGTAGAATATTTTCGAAGTCACGGGCAGCTAGGCGTTTCATCTCAGAAGTGTTGTTGGAAAACCTGCGAATGATACCGTTGCCAAACGTTGGGATCTGTCGAAATCTGAGCAGGGTCAAGGGCTCCAATCAGCGGCAAGTAGTAGCACCTCGTACCAACTCCCCATACCTG
Source organism: Suillus brevipes Sb2 (assembly GCA_011800875.2). Taxonomy (NCBI): domain Eukaryota; kingdom Fungi; phylum Basidiomycota; class Agaricomycetes; order Boletales; family Suillaceae; genus Suillus; species Suillus brevipes. The sequence continues at coordinate 107,819 of JRHT02000125.1, read as the reverse complement.
TAATCAAGCGTTGCAACAAGCTGACTACCTTGAGGAAGGGCAAATAAAATCCTTATAAGATGTGCAAAGAGCGCCTTCCAGGTGCCCAGCTCGCACTCGTGCATAAAGTCAACGACTAACATGCGGAAGGGATCGAGGCCAAGCGGCCCAAGCTTGTTGGCAAATTGATTCTTCCAGCGGACAGTGAGCGTATTGTAAAATGGAAAGGAAGCCGTTACACTTACTAGAGTAGGTACCCACGAGCCCTCCCCAAGAGTATTGTCTACCTTCGTACCAGCAACGGTATTTCCCCACCTGTAAATAAAATCACGGGCCTTGACAACCTTCTCCTTAGCATATGTTCGAAGGTTAGTTACACGGCTGCTCATGTCTCTCGCCAGCCCAAGGAAGCCGAACAAGGATTTCGGCATGACACAGCGAGGGCAAGGGCACAGGCCCATATCTTTGATCGTCGAGATTAAAGCCCTGTCCATCAATGAGCGAAACAATTTTTTAGATTGGGTCGGTAGGAGGCACTTCTCTGGATAATCTGTGGAATATATAAAGATGCGGGGAAAGACCCTCCGTATCACACCGTCAGCACACCTCAGGATGATACCATGACGATATGCTTCAATAAAATCTTCATCCAACAAGATATCCCAGCAAGCGTGGAATAGTTCCCTGCGGCAGTGGGCATGGAGGGACACCATACCAGATTTAGATATGCGAGATAGGCTGCCCAGGATATCTTTGACGCTGTCAGGAAGCTAACCTCGTCAACAGCAGCGACAAGGCGTTTGTATCTAGAAGAACTTACCGAAGGCAAAAATCCTACAAGGTGACACGCCCCTGATTTGGGTGACACTCGTGCGTATTTCGTGAGATTTCCGAAATACAGGTATAACGGCCAAGCTTTCGCCATTCCAAAGTTTGCTAGGTGGGTAGCGTCGGAAAAGAACATCAGACCTGCAATGACGCGTTCCAACGAACAGCCAGGCTCCTTCAGCAGCTTCTAAACGTTGTCCTGGGCTTCCAACCAGGCATCGGAAGTGTAGAGTTCATCGTACACCCGCTCCTGGTGGCCGTCCACAGGATCCTTCCACAGCCGTTGAAAAGGCAGTAGATGAAACACCTTTGCTTGGGCGTCTGCAAATGCGGCACATATTACATTGACGAGAGGGCGATAGTTGAATCCAGGAACGTTATAAGGTTGAGGTCCGTCTTCCCTCGACTTCGATGGGATACTGATGGTGACGCTAGTCTGAATCCAATCATCTGGGAAGGTAATTCCTTTCCCACTTGCGTCTCTATCTAGCTGTTGTAAGCTTCGCCTCACAGAGAAGTTATCGAGGTCTTTGGGGTCGAAATCCTCTGCCAGTATCACGTCCTTGACCAGGTGCGATACTTTAGTTTCGGATAACAGGCTGCCGCCGGAGTTCATCCAGGACATAAGCCGGTAGATAGACATGTTTTGAAAGGGATAAGGCGGCGCAGAGACGTTCAATGAAGGTTCCGCTCCTTGGGCTGTGGGAGCCGTCCTTGCAAGTAGCGTGGATGGAATCATTTGATCTGGCTCAAACGAAGGACGCCGAGGGTAAAGTCGGCATAGTCCAAACGAATTAAAGGTTGTCTGGAGCGTGTCCCTGAGAGTTAGTAGAACGCGTTTAATTCGGGACCGGGATGGTAACGATGCTGAACTTTGAGCTGAGGAGAAATTTGCATTATCTGAATGATTAAGGTCATCGGATGAATGTTCGATTTCATCGAAAGATCTCGGAAATCGTCTCGTTGGGGGCACAATTTCCTCTATAATATTCAAGTAATTGTTAAGCACATCGAGCCTGAGGGACAGCCGCTACCGAGGGGATTCAGATGCTAACCTAATTAAAAGTCCGGCTCGTTTCCAGAATTGTTCGTCATCTCGACATCAGTATCATCGTGTTGTGGTTGATCCGAGTCAATGAGATGCTGAGAGTCCATTGAACTGGCGGCATTGTACAGCTCTCGCATGGTAGAACTTTGTCTTAGGAGTATAGAAGGGACAACTGGCTTAAGTCTGGGACAGTCTCTGACATATCGAATAGCTTGGATTCGAGTCTGAGGTTGGCAGTAGTAAGTGGAGGCTCGATAGTACTAAGTGGCAGACTAGGCTTGGAGGGGACTCACGGAGCTGTTTGAAAGTGAATGTAAATTTGATGCAGCTGCCTCTCTTGCGCGATCTCTTCTCCTCTGGCTCGCCAGGCTGCTGTCCCTCTGATAAAAACGACAACTTGTGCGATGTCTATTGAGTCCTTGGTTGTCAGTTGCCCTCTCCCAAGAGCAACCAAGAGCGCCACATGACACCATTAGAAAAAACACTAGAAAGTAGAACCAAAATAATTGAACTGAAAAGCGCATTGCACTTTAGTGATTGTTGGACAGCATGAAAGTTATTTGGAAGTGATTGCAGAATTACAAAAGGACTAGTACTACCAGTACCTGCGCCTTCAAGTTCTGCTGACCTGTGACCGTGACACTGTCACGGTGAGTTCTACTGTGCCTGAACTTACGGAAGTGGTGACTTTGGCACATCTCAAAGTTTTCTCCTTTACAGTTCTCCTCGTCCCATGAACGCGAGCTTTCGCGTATCTAGAGGGTCACCGGAGGCCATTTCTCGGAACGTATACTATCATTGACATCACTGCCAACTTGAACTGCCCCCGATCAAGTTAGGATTTCAGATGCCTGCCATTGGCGCATCATGATAGTACCCACTCTAGCGAACATCTGTTGCATCAGAAAAAATTAGGGTTTCTATAGTGCAATCTATATCATATATAGCTGGAAACGCTACTGTCACTCGCTCTTGAGCTCGGGCATCTCCGACTCAATGAAACTCGGACGATAGAATATTTGGGGACTCCGTCAAAGGTGTTAGCGGTCAGACTCAAACTCCGTATCATCCTCTCACCTACTAATGGTTGTTATCATTGTGAAAGAAGAAAAGTGGACCATCCTTCTGCAGGTCCGACTCGGAGTTAGCCATTAGATTTTGAGCATGGCATGCCAGTGGTTGCCGCTGTCCTAGCAGGACTAGTAGTGGGCTTCGAAATTCGAAGCACACCAAAAGCAGAGTTTATCTCCTCCGAGTTAGAGGGTGTGGATTCGGACATGTTCAAAAATCTCACAACGCGTTATCAACATCAGATCTGCTCCCTTCATGACCGATAGCAAAATTTTGCTGATGCTTGTGATTGCGTACTATATATTGCTATGTATGTCATTCTAATTTGTCCACCAGTTCTCTGATGCAAATCTATCTGAAGTACTACTACCTACTAGTATGCCTGCCCATACCCTTGCCTAAATCGGATCACTGGTACGGTCCTCCCATTTCCTTGGTACTATCTCCCCCCCTGTTTTGTAATTCTTCAATATAACGATCGATATCATAGACCGTCTGCCAGTCAGTACCTGTCTTCTCCTGGCAGATGCGCCTCCCATAGGTCACAGCTGGTGCAAGATGCGGTTCATTCAAGTTCTGCTATCATGTGACAATATGAGCATGCCGCCGCAGCCACCGGCACAAGCGCAAGTAAGTACTTACTACTTCTTTAGTCAGGAGATGCCGCACCGTTTCTTCCCGACCTACTGTTGCCAGCGCCACTGGCAATGACTTGGAAGACTGATGGGAAAGAGTAGGAAGGATGATCTCATCATCCGGTTCGGAGTTGCGGGCGACACAAGTCATGACAAATGATGGATTGGGTTCCTAGAATGCTGATATGGCTACTGTGACGAGTGGTGGACGCTCCTCTGGTTGGTTGGAAGCTGTTACTGTTTGGAGGGTGGGGCCTGAGTGGCCTGATCTTATACCTGCGCTGCCGGTGATATACTACCATAGTAGTAGAATGATTAGACGGCACCTTGCAAACCATATGGGGTTGGTCCAAACATTCAATATTCATGTCTGGTGTTTCAATTTTGGCAGTCTCGCACACGAGCCGAGCTCCGTCATACCAAAAGAGGTGCTTTGTACATTGAAGCTCCACACATACCTCTAAAGGTAGGTGATAACAAACCTCCTCACATACTTAAAATGGCGAGGACACAAGAATTACCCAATGTGACATTTTACCACTCAAAACCATTGCTTTAGTGCGACATGTGTTCTCACAAAATAAGCCATGTGTTGCTGCCTATCTCGATTGCCATGCTTTAATCATGTCTATCTTTGGTACAGATCTATAGGATTTTTTGTAGCTCGATACACAGTGAATTGTTGCAAACACATAGCATACATCAAAAAATAACTACTGCATGTACCACTGGACACAAATGCAATGGTGCAAATACTTTGGGAACAAAACACAAGAAAATAGATTTTAACTCTTAGAGATAGTTGATACAGGCCCTCAGCCTCAGCCTGTAGTGCTGTCACGGTCTGGTTCAGTCTGGTTCTTGAGGGTGTTTTGTCGAACCTAGAACCAAACCTTGGGTCCGGTTCAGGCAAGGAGGGCGAACACTGGACTGGACCCTTATGAACATATTCACAAATGTTCGGTTCAGGTTCAAAACGTGTTCGAACATCTGAATGCTACATATAAACTTCAAAATATTGTGAGAGCTACATGAAAATTTCAATGAGTAACTACTAACTGTAAGGACTGCTATGAGTTCGATAGGGAATTGCGAACGAGACGAAACCAAACAGATGCATGTCTAGTGCTGCCGAAGTCTGGTTCAGTCCGGTTCTTTGACCATTTTCTCTGAACCTCGAACCTGACCATGGGTTCGGTTTAGGGCAAAAGGTCGAACCCTGGACCGAACACCAGCGAATGGGTTTGGGGGGGTTCAGTTCTAGTTCAGAACGGGTTCAAACCACCAAACCGAGCAAAATTTTCTTCCCTAAGGCTGTGCTGGTGTGACGAGCCACAGAAACTCCAGAATTCCTACTACCGAGTGCAGTGCCATCTCAGCTTACATCTATTAAATTCCAAAATAATCACTTACGAGGACAGCAGCAGAGAATATTGACCGTTGTGGTCATGGTATCTCACCAGTGCACAGGAAAATATTGGAAATCAACGAGATGAATGCAATCAGCTTACGTGTGCACTTGGCTGAGTTACATGATGTTGGAGGACTGGACATGCCAAAAAATGATATCCGTGCTGTGGTCTCTGATAGTGGGAAGGAGCGACTGCACAATCACAATCAAAAATGAGGGGATACGTTCTGGAAGCTATAAATGCAGAACTCGGACAAGGAAAGTGGTTGTGACTCGCAGGGAGCATTCTTGCTGGAATGATGGCGAGGCGAACTACCTCGTGTCTTGGGTGTCTATGAAAATGAGGTAGGTCAGTATGAGGTAGCATAAAAACGCAGAATACACGCACCACTGCAGCTTAGAGAAAGACACCCGCAAACCCTCGACAACCTCTAACAAAATGTTGCAGCTCATTCCAAGCACTACACCCCTTCAAACTTTTGAAGATCATGAGGATACTGTAATGGCAGTCGCAGTTTTCCCCAATATGTGTTGAATGATTATATATACCTACGTCATAGACTATCCCCTCCTTGTCGTCTCCCGCCATGTCATAGAGCCGTTCTCCAGCTCCAACTGGTTATGAGCGCTTGAGCCCTGGCACACACCTAAGGCTATAGCTGCCAGATATCGTGACCTTGAGACTTCGCTCACCACTTGACTTCCGCGCGCTTGTCTTTATCTTATCTAGATGTGTGACGCCCGCCGTATCCTGGACGACCCGGGCATCCTTCTGCGACCTCTTCATTGAGGTTCGCTCATCTTGATGTGCGCGTGCACACGTCTAGGCTTTCACACCTGCCTCCTCTTCTGCGTCTCACTGCCGTTCAACGCCAAGCTCTTTGCCCACTCACGCTAAGTCGTGACGGCGTTTCTTATCTCGATGCGTGTGCAAAACGCTTCTTCTGGTTGGTCATCCTGTCATCACGCACTATCATCATCATCATCATCATCATCATCATCATCATCATCATCATCATCATCATCATCACTGCACCCCGCTGTCTCTGAGCTATCGCCGTACCGCACGCGAGCTTGTTCGAGGGGGTGTATCACCTCGTCAATACTACTACATCATACCACGATCATGATCATACTAAGATCCTCGCGCGTGTAACTGCTGGAGCTCGTGTACTCGCCGTCGCGGGGGTGACTGTTGCCTATATGCAAACGAAGTACCGTTGAGGGACCCGTAGCAGGGCCAATGTATCGCATATTGATGAGCTGGCAACCATGTATAGAGTCCCATTGGAGAAGTTGCCTAGGTGTTTTATGCAACCGAAGTACCGTTGAGGGACCCGTAGCAGGGCCAATGTATCGCATATTGACGAGCTGGCAACCATGTATAGAGTCCCATTGGAGAAGTTGCCTAGGTGTTATTCACTTTCTCGCTGTTTTGCGGTTTATTCACGCCAGTTATGTTTTGTCAACTCTTTGAAGATCATGAGGATACTGTAATGGCAGTCGCAGTTTTCCCCAATATGTGTCAAATGATTATTTGAAGATCATGAGGATACTGTAATGGCAGTCGCAGTTTTCCCCAATATGCATCGAATGATTACAGGTTCGGGTGACAGAACACTTCGTATCTGGGACTTAAAGACAGGTGTTGCGTTGAAGAAGATGGAGGGGCATAGCGTGGGGGGGGGGGGGGTGAAAGCATTGGGGGTATCACCAGACGGTCAAATCATAGCAAGCGGTGATGACAAAGGAGAGGTCATCGCCTGGCACGGAGAAACTGGTGAACTGCTCCGGTTGAGGTAGAGAGGGTTTGGACCAGTTCGAACTGGTCCGAATGTGTTCACAATAATTGCTCGAGGACCGAACCTGGAACTGGACGTGGAGTTCAGTTCTTCAGTTACATCAAACCTGTGACCAGACCCTCGGTTCGGTCCATGAAGGTTCGGGTTCAGGACCGGACTGCGGCAGCACTATGCATGTCAGGAGGCAACACGAAGAGAGACAAGACTAGGATTTTAGAGACGAGGTGTTTGAGAGGCTTTTTCAGTCGTTCTGGGAGTGGGGATCTCGCTATAAAATTCACTATTAATATGAGTGTACATGGAGGGTATATATGTGTTTGGATGTGCAAATGTAGGTGGATGCACAAATGTAGGTAGAGTTTTAAAGTCCAGTTGCCGGACCGAAAAAGACTGCAACTTAACCGGACCAGGACTTTTGAAGACCAGACTGTGGTTGCGGTTGCTGCAGATTCTAGACACTTCGGTTTCCAGTTGCCTCATGTAGACAAGAAACACAAGACCAGTACAAGACCGGTTACCATATCATAGTCAAGTCGAAGCATGATATACATAAAGCTATTGTAGTAGTACAACGACACAATGAAAATGAAGCACTTGCGACAACTTGAACGATCTCATCCTCACTATGTTCCCAGTCTGCAATCTCATCGTCGAGTCGCAGTAGCTCCCTGAATTCCTCAAGCACGACCTCTTCCACAATTGTGGAATTCTCAGCAGCTTGGTCAACTATAGCTGTACGCCATGCAAATTTCAGTACCTGTAACTGTTCAAAGGGTTCAGCACCTAGACGAGAAAGTCGGTCAGTTGCTGTCTCGCCACCAGCTGAGAAGAGATGTTTGCAAGGCACAGAGGATGCTGCAATGGTGCACACATCCTTCGCAATGCTAGCAAGGACTGGGTAGACAGTGACATGTTTCTAAAATTCTAATCAGTGAAAATTACAGTAGGCATCTGGGTGATAAGTTACTGAGCACCATTCAATACTGTCAGTATCTTTAGAGACATCGTTGGGTATATCGCTAAGGTAGCGTCGAAGTTCTGCATGCCACCCAGTGTTGTGCTCACGCAATGCCTGGTCTACTAACATGCGGCGGTGGCGGTCATAGTCGGAATCAACAGTAGGAGTACCCGAGTCCATATATGAGGGGATGGGAGTGATGGCGGTAGGTGGAGAATTGTTCTTTAAGTACTCCTCCATAGTATTCTCAACTACCTTCAACACTTCGTCATGCCAATCAACAGTGTTTGGATTGCCAGCTGCATGCTTTTGCAACGTGCTCGGTTGGACTTGGATGCAGCCTTTTTTCCCAACGTACATGCAGCAGCGACAATGCTATCATCTGAGTCATCTACTAAGTCATTGTTACTAGAGACAGCAAGTTTCCGCTTTTTAGATTTTTTTGTGATGGTTTGGATCTTGGTGCCTGTGTTCGAGTCTTGGTGATGCGGGACTGTGCAGCAGCTTTATCAGTGGGTTTCTTTGGACGGGTGAATATGCAAGTGCCTGCCATGGTTGGGGGGGGGACAAGAGATGCATAGTAGACAATGCTGACTTCTTATACATTCGAGGCTGCTGTAGTACACAAGGCATACATGAGGCTTAGTACATAGTACATCATGCATGGTAGTATTGATTCAGTCGTTCCCAGTCTTTTCCAGTCCTGGACCAGTTGCAACTGCAACCAGTCTGGACCGACTGCAAGACTGCTTGAGACCACTGGCAACCGGTTTTCGTCAGTCCGGTCTAGGTCTTACCTTGAGGGCCTAAATATAAAGACCAGTTTGGTCCGGTTGCACTCAAACCAGGGCAAAAAAAACGGACCGGAGCGGACTTTAAAACTCCAGATGAAAGGATATAGTGAAAAACGTATCATTGGACAAGCAAGGACATGAGATGGACAGACAGACTATGTGCAAAGTTTGAAAGGACCTTGGGATGAGCATGCTGTGCATGTGTGAAAGGGGTTTGTTGAATGGGGCTGTGATATCTATCTTGAGAAGGAGCAACAGGCATAGGCACAATAAGGATAAAAAAAGTCCGGGAAGATTGGTTCCAAAATCACCTAAACCAGGATTGTAACAGGGTCTGGTGGGACATGAGAATTACCCAACATAAGGTAATTTGAATTTCAATATCATCACTGATCAGCGAAGCAGCCTTTCAAAGTCCGAAGGCTATTTACACACTCATCATGCTAGCCTCCCAGACAACATCCTGCACTCTTGAAAATGAACTTTGCTACCACTACTCGAGATGAGGTCACACTTCCACGTTTAACACCACCAACCACACCACTACTGGACCCCTATCTTCAAGTTATCCCTTCCAGCAGTTGCTATGGCACATGTTGCTCTCCTCCTGACTCTCATCTTCCACACCTAAGCCCTAGTGCTCATCCTCATCAGAGCATGGGCCCTCCGAGATCTCCTCCGAGCTCTCCTCCGAGCCTTCATCGGAGCTCTCCTCGGAGCTCTCGCAGATCAACCAGAGCATCAGGTATTTTTTAATCATTATGATACTTTTTGGACATACTCAAATCATAATTCGCAAGACTCAGACGTCTTCCCATTGACTCCGCCTAATTCCAAACGTTGTACTGATGCAAACCACTCCATTTCCCCCCCTCCTGAGATCCATTCCCCCAATGGAAATGACAAGTGTCATTATTATCCTTACCGTCGGCCCCCTTTGTTTGAGGAAAGACATTTCTTTGAGAAGTTCAACGAACATGTCAGTACTGAAGATTCAACGCAAACCGTCAGCCGCAAGGTAAGCCCTGTCATATACCGAGCACCCAATTATTCTCATACATTGCATTTCCTAGGTTTTTGATGCATATCTGATGCACATAGAGGGGATGAGCCCACATTCCTTCCGTTGCGCAATACACTACAAGGAAGCGGTTCGCGAAAGCTTACGGCTGGATTATTATTCCGGGCTTTGGCGACACGAGGCAACGCGGAGGTTGTGCGCCTTCCAAGGATCTGTGAATGCCGAGAAGAAGGCGCACTTCAGGAAGGCAGAGCAAGAAACGCAATTTCTTCTGAATATACTTGTAGAACGCGAAGCTTTGTCTGCTTCCATCGCAGATGTGGATTATCTTACTGCAGCCAATGAGGACAATGCGAAAGCTCTCAACATGGCTGACACTGAGCTCGATTTTTTGAAGGGCAACTTTGAGACGGAGGATGAGGAATGTAAATCGGGCTCGGATGTCTCCCGAGTTGTTGATATGTAGTATGTATCTTCTATTAAGTAACAGTTACCTCCACGCTAAAATCATTATTGGCTTCCAGGGATGTTTGGGGATATCCGAGGCGGCTCGCCGTACACGCAAAAATTTGAATAGCCTCCTGCCTCGTTGTTTGTGTTTTGTATATTAATGCCGCCGTCTCGTAAAATCAATTGTTTCCTATCGCAGAAATCTCAATGCACGTCGAATGACTTAGTCAGAGACTAATCGTACCGTGGCCGTTTTCCAGCTCTCTTACTACTACGTCCCAACTCATCGTCCGCCGCGATGCAGCCTGCCGCCGCCGGCGATGGCGCAGATCATGACCCAGACGACCTTACCACGTTTCAAAACCCGTATTATGATCAATTTCGCAGAGGACACTACATCAACCCGTTCGTCAACCCCTTCTACCTACACGACACTGAACCACCGCCGCAACTCGACGTCTATGGTGACGACCCTGATCCTCGTGGACTTCCTTACCCCCCCACGCCATCGCATCAAGATCATCCTGAGCCAGAAATACTACTAGATCCCATCTCACTATCACCGCTTCCCCTAACGAAACCGAACCTCAGTGACTACCACCCTACCTTCTCCCTGCCAGTCCCGTCTACCGATGGTCCTTTCACGCTGCCATTCGCAGCAGAGGACCGATCACAGCCTTCTCAGGCTGGCCCAAGTAGGACGATCAAAAAGCGTCAGCCCAAAGCACGCGATGACCCTTTCGTTCACTGCTCGGCTGAGTCGATATTGCGGAAGGAGAAGAAGAGAGCTGTCAAGGTCAGTGATTATCACCCATACTAGGTTGGTGTATATGATACTAGTACTGATGAAAACCTTTCGATTAGTCTTTTGTATCGAGCGCAGCGCAGTCCACTGACCTCGTCGCAACCGGATCATCATTGCCGTCTACAACGGCACCATCATTACCATCTGCAACATCATCCTCTTCGACTGCTGCTGTCGCGGTGCTGCCGCCAATTATATACGACAAGGGCAACCCGGTCCACCAACAGATCGTGGAGCTTGCAACGCAGAATATCTTTGGCGACGCAGTCAATGTATGCTCCGTGCTGGGCGATACAGACATCAAAGAGTTGGTCCGCAAAACGTTAGCGACGGCAACTATCTCTTGCTGTCACGACCAAAGTGAGTAGTATGACATCGCTCATGTTTATTCAAGTCGAAACTCACTAATACTATGGCTGTGCGTACATAGCATTCGGTGAGGAGTGGGCTGCCGCCAACGTCGAAGCCTTGTTCGAATGCATGTCTGGGCCATTCGAGCTCATCATGGACACCTGCAAGACATTGGCGCAGTCAAAGGTTGAACGCGGATATCACTTACGTCCTTCTGCGTGGTCGTGTGATTCCGAAACCAACCGAAAGGCGAGGAAGGTCAATGGCCTCGTCAACGACCATACATCTCCCTTGAAATTCATTTTCAGGAAGGACGAAGAGACCAATAAGTCGTGGCCGTTTGAGCACGAAGTCATATGGGATGTGGTTCTCGGTGTCATCGCGCGACTCAAGCTCCAAAAATATGTGAAAAACCTCGACAATCTTTTCTGCACTGCTGCAGCTGCGGTGCACTGTGCTTTGTGGGAGCTCCGGAACGGAAAAAGGGTCGACATTACATTTTCAGCGTCCACCTACAAACATATGTACAGCCTACTGATGGACTACATTACTAAGCACATCGCCCCTAACCAAGAACTGGCGACGCGGTGGGAAGATTTCAAAGTTTGCACTGCTACCCGTATGAATGACATCTAATGACTACGCAATTTTTTGATCATGACTCGCTTGGATTTGCTACTACTAGTGATGATACTTATGTGTTGTCCATTGTGCATGCACTGTACTTGCTTCGTTTGCGAATGTATTACTTGTTTGCTTCTTGTTTGTTCCATCGAGTTATTGATCGCTTGGAGTCGATGACTCGGATAACTAATACACAGCGCCAGATGGTCACAGCTGGTTCCAACGATTCATACATCAGCATCTCGCAAATGCAAATTTCTGTCTGTGTCGGGCAGCAAGCGAGCAAGCCCACGACAAAGGCTGGTCGACATTTCTGTATGTTCCTCAGCCGCGGCGAAGGATGTAGAAGGTGACTGCTGTTGAGGGAGAATGGAAACAATCATTGCACGCCGTTATCATTGTTACTGGTATGTACTATTACTTTCTGTCGACAGCCGCTAAATATCAAGTCATACTATCTACTGATCAATACTCAGACTCACCAAGAATTCCAATACGATCGCCGGTAGTACCGATCACTATCCAGCTAGTTCTATGCCATCCTGTCAACCAACTTCGCCATCGTCCTTTTCCAGTTACCTCCGGTTCGGCACTCCAACATTTGCCCTGTCTGTCAGGTGCGCAACGCAGTTAGACAACGCTTATCATCGTTGAATTTTGATTATTCGATGCCACAGATTCATGTGCAGCAGCCTTGATCAAATTTAACTGGTTGGTATCGCTAAGACGCTTGGTCCGCAAACTTAGATTCCAGGTATGTTGCTGCAGTCATGTCAACAACGTCATTGACTCGTGAGCAGGTTCTTGCCGGTGCAAGCGTAGGCTTGTTCGTCGCATTCGCCTTGGGTGCCGCATTCATTACTGTCTGGTTCACCAAAGCGTCCAATCTCTGGTCAAAGGCTCCTCTGGGAAGGTCTGTATCCTCGTCCTTTCTCAGCAAACAAACTGATGTATCCCTAAATAGGCATCTTTGAACTTAGTATTGCATCCTTGATGATTTTCGTCATGGGCGTTACCATGCTCAAGTTGGACAGGGCCAAAGCTAAATGGCGCGTCAAGCTCCAACGCGCGTGTAGTGACCAGCGTCTGTCCCCTCCCTTCCTCCTCCCCCATTCTCATGCTTACCTTTCATGATCTCAGATGTCGATCGTGGCACCACAACTGGCAAATGGGTACTCTTCATCCTTCCATTGAGCACCGTCCTGCGTGAAGGTCAGCATCGTGCCTGAACACATTTACCTAAAGGTGTCAACATGTGCTAATGCGTAAACATTTCACAGGAATCGAAACTGTTGTCTTCGTCGACCCCGAACTTCAACCGCACGAAGGTGAAGGGGTTGGTCGTTAACCTGACCTCGATCCCAGAACAAATCCCAGGTGCTAGAAATCGTTGCCGGAGGCAAGCTCTACAATGCCGTCATCGAATATGAGAAAGCCGGCAAGGATTTCCTCCAGAATGGAAAGTTGAAGAAGCGCGTCACCATCATGATCATTTCACTGAACAAAATAAATCCATCAGGTGTCTCTTGTTAGCTCGGCCAGTGAAGGAAGAACGCTCATTTTTTCCAGAGATCAGCGCAGGCCAATCAGCTTGCACCGGGTAAAGCCAACCTGGCACTATCGCTCATTAGCTACCCAGAATAAGTGGCTCGCGTTACGGCGTTCGTCTTCGGAGACACCATTGTCTGTAAGGACGCTGAAACTGCAAACGCGGTCACGCCCGGCACAAAGCCAAGCCCATCACTCCGAACGGCAACCTGTACAACCCTTCTGGGACACTTAGTGGTGGGGCAGCCCCAAGCGGAAGCGGCACACTGCTAAGGATGCAGGAACTTCTCGAGGCAGAGCGCAAACTAGGAGAGGCACAGCCTCGTTTGAGCGACCTCGGAAGTGCAGAAGTGTCCAACCGAGAGAAGAAAGAATCATGGAGAAAATTGACTCGCGAACTCCGAGTCGACATCAAGCTGCATGAAGTCAGTCCGTTGGAGCAGCAAGCAGAAGGGAGCAACGCTGTAAGGGTGAGTGTAGTTGTCATTATTCGTTCAGCACAATATTTAGTAACAAATGTCGTCTAGCTTGGTGCTGAGGTAGAAGAGCTGAAGAAGACGATTGATGCTTTGAAATTAGCTGTCCAGGCAGCCAGGGAGAAACAAAAGGCCGCTAAGGAGGAGTGCAGTAAGCTTGAAAAAGATATGGACGAGTTCAAAAATAACAAGGAAGGCAAAATCAATGAATTGAAGGCGAGTGCTCCTTCCTTCCTTCCTTCGAGTATGCCGACCAGTCATGCAGGCCGAAATCAGCAAGCTCAAGGCAGCTCTTCAGAAACAAGCTGTTGCGGTAAAGACGCAGCACAAGGAACATCAAACCCCTGTACTAGAGCTTGGTAGGGAAGCTTTGGATATCTTATTCTACTCGCTAATGGCTCTTAGAACAAATGGAAAAGGACATCAAGGAGGTTGAGGACAGTATCAAAAGGTGATCACGCTCAAACCGCCAAACTCCACAAGGACACGGCGGCGCTCAACACTAAACTTGCCAAGGACGAGGTACAGTTCTCTCCAATTCCAGCATCCTGGCAGATCCTTCTCATGCAGCATAGGCGGACCACGCAAGGGCAGAGCACAAACTCCAGGAGGACAAACCGTTCACCAGCCATCCAGCAAGAAACCCGACCTCAAACCCCATGAGGGCGAATCGTGCGTTCAATTCAAATTTCGAGGCCAGTGCCTGCTAAATATGCCTTTCTGCGTCAGATATCCCTATTGTAGGGATTTATGTGTGGCGATAAGTGCAGCAAGAGGAGCATTCGCTCACAGTTCCAAGAAGCAACGCTCTGATAGGGATGTCACATCGAGCTTCAACCATTACCAACAGTCCAGAAAGTAAGCGAGTCTCTTCTTCTGTACGGCGGCTCCTTATCTTCTCATGATCATTGTAGGTATGATATTCGCATACGAGATCGTTTTGTTCGTCAATTTGTATTGTCGCTCACTTTTTTTTGCAGCCTACTGCCCGGGCTTATGTTGTGCACATCGAGCGCCCCCTGTTATCCAAGTTCGGTGTCAAGAGGAATTGCTTTGTGTTTCGGGGATGGTGCGGCCATTCCAACTGGTTTGTGTGAATCATGTAGATTTGTTCAATGTGCGAGGCCATAGCTTTTGAGTTGGGGACTGCGGGACTCCGAGTCGCTACAAGACCAAGCTTGTGAAGGAGTTCTGCCGCACTGTCTTCCTTGACCCCGATGGTGCCGCGGGAGCGGCGCAAACGGCTGTTCCGGATGATAAAACTGTTGGCGCACGCGGAGTACGTACTCACGGCATCAGGGTTCGGTAGGCACTCCCATTTACAGAAGGTCTGCTAATCCCCTTATGCCGTTACATTAAAAGCTTCCTCACCTCTGCCGCTTCTTCAGCCTGAGCCCAGCGCTAACTTCGAAATCTCCACGTAGATTCGATGATCAGCGTGCAGTCCTGAATTCCCGACGCGGGGAATTGGTCATATTCAAAGCACCTGACGGAGTAGCCGCCTCCCTCCGAGTTTAAACTTACGAAGGCATTAGCGCCTTCCCATATTTGGTATCTGTCCAAGCGACATTTCCCGTTATGTTCATACATTTATCTGACGCCGAGTTGTATGGGTTACTCTTTATAGGCCACAGAATTAGGTCCCGCCCAGTATATAAGATACGGGCTAGTCAACTCTATCCCTCGTCTCCCGCCTTTCCCTCTTCTCCTTACTGCTTTACACAATTACATCGTTGCCGCATCCCTCCCTTCTCCTCTCATGTCCGTTCCCAGTGTGTCCGCTATCAACGACGAAGGCAATGTGTTGCAAAGCAACTCCGAGCCCAGCGCGTCAACTATCAACAACGACGGCAATGTGTTGCAAAGCAACTCTGAGCAGGATCCATCTGTACAGGCCCGGCAGAGACGCAGAATTGCACAGTTGGAGGAGAAACTGCAGGTTCTCGAGTCGGGGCGTGCAGTCAAAGCAAGGTCAGTGATATTTCAAATCGTCGCGTTGGTTCTGCGGCTCATTCTAACAGGCATATGAACTATTACATGGCTCGTGGGCGAGCGATCAGACGGGTTGTTTCTCTATTCGACAATATTGAGGACCTTGTCGGCGAGAATGACAGAAGGTGTGACGTTGACGATGATGACGCAGAAACTACGCTCGAGTAAGTTTTCTTTCTACTGTCGTCAACGCTACTCATAGGCCTCTTCACATAGCCAAGACCGGCTGCAAATCGGATACATTACCTTCACGAGTTCCATGTGTTGGTTTATGAAAAAGGCTTTGGAAATGGAGTATCACGACTATTTACAGATGTTAAAAGCAGTTTGCTTTTCCTATGTTACATATTGATGTTGTTAGATTAAGCCCTTTTCATATAGCTTCGACAGGGCGCTGACGGTGCTCAAGGGGACGATACCTCGAAACTCAAGACCCTCGTTGCTGAATGGGTCAACCGTGAGTTCAAGCCGGATCCGCCTGTTGACCCAGACGATAAACATTCCCGTGGGTTCATCAACGACGCGTGCGGCAGGCTGCTCTGCCCGGCCGAGCTTGACTGGAGCAATCCAGCGTAGGTGTGCTCCTCCGAATCCTAAGGAACAGTACTGACATTTGTCGTCTTTCACCAGGGTAAGGGCAGGGATTCGCGATCGTTCGGATGGTTACATTGTAACAGATCTCTCATTTCTGACCTTCTTGTACGAGAAGTACACCGCCAATCCGGAAGACCTGGAGGAGGGCCTGTTCAAAGGCAAAATTCTTGTTCAGGTTCGTGGTGCATGATTTGTTCACTGGTGTTCTCACCACCTTTTCGCAGGGCTATAAAGCGGTTTTCACATCGCCCTCCTCGGCCAAGGATATCGAAGGTGATGGAGATGGACTAGATGTCATCGAGAACAACAGACGCGCCAAAAGGTCTTTGCGCGAGCTCAAGGTAAAAAAGCATGTCGCGCAAATCATCAACATGGATAAGGTCACTCCTCGCTCGATTGCTTACATCGTCTGCCAGGTAAGTCCTAAGTTAGACGAGGTTAATAGTATACTAACCGAAGTTATAGGTACGGTTCGCACTATCCTCTGTCACCTCCTGGCAGGCCGTTGACGGCGACTTCGACTACGTCCAATTCTGGCGGACAGTTGTTGACTTTTTTGAGAGACCCCCCGGTCAAGACGCTCGGCGCAGGGTTGACAGACTCCTCGAATGGTGGACCAGGTGTGCTACTTAATGTTTACTGCGCCTACCAGCCTTTACTTTAGTTTTACCCCTCAGGAAAGTTTTTGGAAGGAAATGCCGTGAAGAGCTCAGCTCAGAGGCAAAGGCTAGCATGTCTGTGAACGCTCTAGCACAACAGAGGGCGCAGCGCGATGACGCTGCTTTTGATTCACCCTAGAAATCTATCACTATCTTGCTGTCCAGTTATTTCCGTAGAATCATATCTTGCAATTAATTTCATGACTTGATATATTACTTGCTTCGTGTGCAACGTCCATTTGCGCGAATATCCAAACCTCAGACTGATCATGAATGATCTCAAGTCCCTAAAGATGCTGAATCTAGCAAGTGGAGGGCAGCTATCTCGGCCTCTGTATGTTTTATCTTCACGCCAATAGATTACAAAAAATACCAACAATCTCCAGAGCATGGTTCAAGTTTCAGTGTATGGATCCCTTAATTTGATGTACTTGGGCTGATTCAGTACGTGTTTTATGTTTGGGCCAGATGGTCGTTACAAATATTAACAATCTCCATATCATACTTCAAGATCCAGTGCGCAAGTTTCTCAGTGTGATTTGGATATGCTGGATCCACAACGTAGAGCGCAGGCATCACGGTAGCTGTATTTTTTGAACTCGTTCTAGTATGACAATACCAATACGAACGATCTCCAGAGTGACGTTTTAGTTCCAGTGCGCGGAACCTTCGGTATGATTTGGATAGGCCGGGTCAACAACACAGAGGGCAGCCATCGCGGTCGCTGTTTTTTTTTGGACTCGTGCTCGCACGACAATACAAATCCGAACGATCTCCAAAGTGACGTTTTAGTTCCAGTGCGCGGAACCTTCAGTATGATTTGGATAGGCCGGGTCAACAACACAGAGGGCAGCCATCACGGTCGCTGTTTTTTTTGGACTCATGCTCGTACGACACTACAAATATCATATTGCGCCAAATTGTGACTTTGGCGTTGGATTAAAAACTCACAGAGGGTCATGTGGAGAGTTGAAGTAGGACATAGGTTGTTTGTCGCCCGCTCGGTGAACACATCTCGGCCAGTGCGCAAAGGTTACGCTTTTTCACATGAGTTCCGGATTGATATATGATACACGACAATTGTATATCTAACGGCATCAAGCGTCCGACGACTAATTGCTGAGGAGTCCCAAGTGAAGGGGATGTACCATAAAAATACAGCAGCGGCGCAAGGCTACAACCTGTTGAAACGCTAGTCAACTTTCAATACAACTGTCAGTCATTGGGTATACAAACAAAATCGCCGGAGTATTTGAAACAAGATATGGATTGATTTCCGCTCGCTTAGCGAACACTTTGGGCCTACCTCGCAAGGCAACAGCATTTTCACACGGATTCCCAATTGATGTATGGCAGATAATCATTAGGTATCTGAAAACAGAGAGCGTGAAATTGAAAAGCAGTACATACATTGATTCTCGCTCGCTGGCTGAACACATCGTCGATCTTTGGAAGATACCGCCTTTGACCATTAGCTTCAAAGTCATGAACGGACTTTTTGACATTGCAGTTATGAATCACTTGGGTCAACCATTAGCTTTGCTGACACTCAATGCAGTCTCGCTCACTTGGTGGACAGTCGTTGTTTGCTGGAAGATTGCGTCTCTTCTTTTTTGTTTTGAAATCACCAAACTTACTTTTGTGTAGTGGTAGCTGATGCCTCTAGACTGATCATTAGCTATTGCTCCACCTTGTCACTAAGTCTGAGGTGGAGCAATGTAAGCGTCTTTCCTTAATCACAAAACCATGTAAGAAAATCATCAACTCGCTCTACCTATTTAAGGTCAAACATGACCATGTGATGACCGATAGCAAAATTTTGCTGATGCTTGTGATTGCGTACTATATATTGCTATGTATGTCATTCTAATTTGTCCACCAGTTCTCTGATGGCATGTTCGTTGGGAAAAGCGTCACTCTCCAGTTTTACAAGCTCACCATATATGGCGAAGGAGGCCATTTTGACTGGCATCGTGATTCAACACATAGTGATGCTCATCATGGAACGGTGCTCGTCGCACTCAACACAGAATGGGAGGGAGGAAATCTTATGTTGAGGCATCACGGCGTTGAGACAGTTGTCGACATGCATCCAACAACTTCACATTCCAAAAAGTCCAGCGACATGCTCAAGCCAGTTGTGGTTGCGTTCTTCACAGACACAGAGCACAAAGTCATGCCCGTCACCAAGGGCACACGACTGGTGCTCCAGTATGACGTCGAGGTCGAGCAAACGTCGGACTCGGACTCAGACTCGGAGATAGTCACGCCAAATTACACTCCCTTGGATGAGGCTGTTGAGCGTCACGAGCACGTTACATATGAATCTCGAACCATCACTTATCCCAACTTAGACCCGAAGTTGTTTCAGGCTATCGTTGATGAAATCAGAGTATTGCAAGAAGAAGGCTCCACTCCCGTCGCTTTCCCTCTCACTCACCTCTACCGCAAGGCAAGCATCAAGAAGGAGAACCTCAAGCTGTCCCAGCTCAACCGCCCCCCGACAGGTCACGTGACCTATCACGTGATCTTGGGAACTTCTGTATGTACCATGAAAATATTGTGTGGATGCCTACCGAAAAGTGCGATACTCTATGGACCAAGACTCGTCATCTGACCAAAGGATATGCTCCAAATCAAAATGCAAGAGAGTGCTACCCCGTGATGACCTAAAGATGACTTGTCAAAAGTGTCGGGATGCAGACAGACTTAGCACTGCTGCTCGGAGGAAGAGAAAGCGAGAACAAGAACAAGAAGCTCCCCGTCCTGCTCCATCTCCTCCCACCTGCAATATAGATGAAAGCACAAGTCAAGTAGCAGACCCGGAGTTAAATGGCGAATCCACTCTAGTTGGTATTCCCGATGTATTCAAGGAAAAGGCTACTTACATGCTATCACAGTACGAGAATGCTCAGTGTCTATTTGCAGCCCTGCGGACATTATTTAAAAGCTCAAATGAAGTACGATTTTACGGAAGTTACCTGCTACCTGAGGATCCAGTAATAAGTGAAAAGGAGAGGGTCCAAATGGCAGCACTCGAGATTTGGAAGACAACTGGATATCGTTTCAGGTAAGTTAAATAAGGTGCATGGGTTTGACACTTACCATGACATTTACAGGGTACAACACAACTACCCCCTCAAGACAGGACACAAGACAATTCTATGGTGCTGTCAGGACGAGGACAGGAAACAGAAATCCCGACCAAGCGAGAAGGAAGGTGTCAAACACCGTGATACAATTGGAATGAAGCGCTTCCCTTGTCGGAGTGCTCTTACCATATCTTGCTGCAATAGAGTGGGTAATCAAATCAATGAACGCACATTATCCATTAGGATGAAGCATCATGACGCACATGTGCCTTACTACGACGTGGCTATGCCATCAGACACAACCCAGATTATCCGTGACCAGCTCGAGTGGAGTAGTCCAAGCTCGTTGGCCCCAAAGATTCAGGCACTTTATCCCTATATCACGACATCACAGGTACATTTTGCATGGACGAAGATGAGCGAAATACTCTGGAAAAAAGATCCAGATCAACTTACCTCGGCAAAGATGCTGTTGGACGAGTTTGGACGAGATATTGATGTCTTCAATGTAGAATTGGCGGACGGCGTGGAGCAACTATGTTGGGGGATGAAAAAAATAATCCGACAGCTAGAAGGGAAGGTGGTCGAGATCGGCCTTGATGCAACATGTAAGTAATGGTGTTTTGGTTAGCTATATTGACGACGGCTCACATAAATCATTAGATAACACAAACGCTAAACACCTAGAATTGTATAGCGTGCTCGGTGAATTTGATAATGCCGGCTTTCCGTTATCGTATTGCTTGCTTTCGACTGCAACTGCAATTGAAATTGGGAAACGGACAACAGCATTGCGACGATGGGCAACTTACCTTCGAGACAAGTATGGCATCATCCCGCGATTCATTCATGTTGATAAAGACATGGCTGAAATCAGCATGTCGAAATCTGTCTGGCCGACAGCAAAGATTCAGCTTTGCTGGTGGCACCTGCGAAAAGCCATTCGAGAACGGTTAGCAAAATCAAAATTGTCAACAACTCCATACAGGCCTGCTCGTGCAAACCACGAGTTTCCCTACATCGACGTCTCATTTGCACCTGAAGATACCGCAGACACTGGAGAATTCGAGGGTGGTGTCCTTCTCGAACCTGATGAAATCCACCCCAAGGACGAGACCGTGCCATCACTGTCAATTCGCATCCCAAACCCATCTCAACTCTGTTCCAGCAGAGATTCGGAGCCTAATGATATTGATTTAGTGGATGACGGGATCAATACCAAGAGAAATGCACTAACAATCAAAATCAAGATACCGAAGAAAGGTCTTGAAGAACAATCAGCAGACATTCATTCCAGAGTATTTTGTCCAGCTCACCTTCGTGAAACAGTAATTGCATTGATCGAGCACCACTTTTGTGCCCATCCGCTAATACCAGGCTACTCGCATCCGAGCACTGTCGGCATCCGTCAATGGGCAGTCAAACAGATGTATACATTTTGCAAAGAAAACAATCTTTGCGAACTTTGGGCTTACCTATGGGAAAATTGGTATCGACGTGGCCGGTGGGAGCTTTGGGCAAGAGCAGTTGCACCAATAGAGGTACCGAGACTCAAGACAACTATGATAATGGAAAGCCAGTGAGTAAATCACTCAACACGCACACAACACGCACTCACACACAAATCGTAGCTGGCGTCGAATCAAGGTCGACTATTTGTACCATTTTGCAAAGCCTCGTATCGATCTTCTGGCATGGATTTTAGTCACCAAGCTCGCACCATCATACTCTAAAAAATTAGATCACTTACTCCATGACACTGGCCGTTTTCGGGAATTGTCGTCGTGGCGCAAATCATTCAAAAGCGAATGGCAACGAGCACTCGAAACACCAATAACAATGCCGATGAATGCAAAATATCGCCCTGATGTTGGAAAGTGGGTGTGCACCTGCCCGTACTTCGTCAAGAGCCGGTTCCTTGTCTGCAAACATCTAGTGCAAGACGTGCATACAGTTAGCCCAGTGTTTTTCTTGGAAGTTCAACGTAACCGAACACTACCTTTCTGGTCGCACCCATCACTCGTTCCATTGCGTAACAGCCGTCCTCCCAATTCCATGGTACAGCAGACATTGCAATACTCAGTGAGAGGAGAGGATGGCGTCCACGAGAATGTAACGGGAATAGAGGGAAATCTGTTTGATAGGGAAAACGAAGAAGCAGAAGATGAGTTTGTGGATACAGCGGCCGAACGGATGGATACACGCACCTTTCAAGAACGCTTCGAGGCACACATCAAAAACTTCCGCGATTTTTGTGACGGTCTCCAGTATCAAATCCAGTTCAATGATCACAGGATGCTCAATGCCGTCGAGCGTGAGGGTGCGTCATTCATCCGCTTGATGGAGAATTGCCTTGGTCGAGAGAGACGAGAGAATTCGTCACGGCAGAGGAGTCCAACAACATGGGAAAGGGAAACATCAAATGCGATGTTCTATCGCACCCGTCCGCTATCAACCGCCAGTGGTAAAAGTACATAATTGTATTACTACATAGAAGATCGAAGGAACATACATGATTATGTACTGTGTCGCCAAAGAGAAGGGAACTTCGTCATTGTTACACGTCGTTGATATGGCACGTGACCTGTCGGGGGGCGGTTGACCTAGGTAACTTAGACACCCGATTAGGCTGCGGCGGCACTGCCGGGCCCGAGAGCACAGACTCCTACAAAAACACAGCTTCAAACACGAAAGAAAGGCATTCGAACGCGTAGTAAAAACCTCTTGGTTAGATCAGGCCATAAGCGCACACGGAGAAGTTGGCCTTGACGTTCTGAAACACGGGCTTGGCAGTTGGAACGTAAGCCGTTTGCATGCCACCTGATGCCAGCCTCGAGGATTAATCATAATGTTGCTCGATGATGGATACGGGAGGGGAATTCGAACAACCATTAACGTGCTCTTCTCCGAGTCAGTCGGTTCTAGGTGGACGATACAGTGAAAGAATGGGCTGGAACGGTAGTTTAGAGACCACTTTCCCAAGGAAATTAACTCTAGCCTGATTCATCCAAGTCGCTAACGTATGATTTCGTATTGAAGGAATAATACATGTGGGGCGGTCATCCAAACATCACTCCATATCAGATGCCAAAACTAG
The DNA here is from genome assembly GCA_011800875.2 of Suillus brevipes Sb2. Taxonomy (NCBI): domain Eukaryota; kingdom Fungi; phylum Basidiomycota; class Agaricomycetes; order Boletales; family Suillaceae; genus Suillus; species Suillus brevipes. Next base: position 84,584 of record JRHT02000125.1, on the reverse strand, counting down.
AGACACAAAGTGGGTATGACCTACATACATGGGGCCAGCCGAATAGTATACCATAGTAGTACGATTGCATAGCATCGCGAAAACCATAAGTATGTCCACACTACTACAACGACTCAGAAAGCAGGTTCGACGAGGGTTTCGCAGGGTAGCCAGCCCACGTTGACGAATATTAGCCGATTATAAGAGCTCTATTCACTAAAGTGGGAATAGGAAATGAGAATGGGGAGAAATTATGAGGCGTGTACGCTCGTGGTGGGTCGTAGTGATGGTAGATGAATCGCCAGAGAGCTCACTAAGCTCGTGGGACGAATATCAGTTTGCATTCCATCGAAGCAGGAAAGATAACCTGCAAAAAAGAAAAAAAGGCGCATAAGTCAAGTCCTCGGACAGTGATTACAAGGAGAGTCAATTACAAAGGAGTCCTTGATTTCCATACTTCGCTCGTTGGTCTCAGGAGGAGCCACAATATCAAAGTTCCTCGCCACAGTGGCCACCGCGATCCTCAACATCATCTGCGCCAAACTCTGGCCTCCGCAGACACGCGAGCCTGTTCCAAATGGCATGAGGGACTGTGCCATCTTGAAAAGATGTTCAGCGTTCCCAGGTCTTTCGAGCCAGCGCTCAGGAAGGAAGGTCTTCGGAGAAGGGAATATGGATGCATCGCGGTGTACAGACCAGCCTTGGGTGGCAACGATGGTGCCAGGAGGAAGTGCGTAACCCATAAGATCGAAAGCCTCATTAATGGCGCCATTTTTGGATGTGGAAGATGGAACAACACGTTCGAGAGGACTTGGTACGGCGCTGTACAGCCGAAGACCTATGACATGTGTAATGAGGAAGATGTAAATTAAAGCGAAGCGTAGCCTTACCTTCTTTCAAAAAAGCGTTCAGGTAAGGAAGCTTCTGCAAAAGAGCGGTATCAGGAATAGCATGCGGATCAGGCATCGCTTGGTCCAGTTCGGCCTGTAGCTTTATCATGATATCTTGCCTGCGGCTAAGCTCCCAAAAAAAGTAGGACAACGAGTTTGATGTAGTATCAGACCCTGCGATCCTAGGGGCATCAATTAGTTCGCGCGATGGACAATCGAACGAGAGATTAATACATACATGTGTCCCATCATCTCTGAAATGATATCGTGGTCGGGCATGGCCTGTTCAGAGGAATACTTGTGCTGGAGAAGGCGTCGCAACAACGGAATCTTCTCGGATTCACCAAGTTTTCCTGCATTTAACTCTGCTCGCATCTCGTACACGCGTGCACCAACGAACTTGAGAAGAAACGAGAATCAGCTTCATTGTTCGCATTGAAAACATAGAGAGGGAACAACCTCGCCCATAATCTTATCAGAATCGCACATCTGGCGCCACCGGTTGTTGGGGATACGGCAGATCAAATCCCACACCCAAGGGGGTACCGCGCTTCTCTGCAACCCCTGTCAGTCTAATTTTGATGCAAGGTCGATCGCCTTACGATAATGCCTCGCTTTGGGAAATCCGCGATCGCAGTGGCCATAGAATCCTCCACACCCGCAATCCATTTACTGAGGGCACCTTGTCGGTAGCCATGGGAAGACGCAATAATAACGTCAACCATATAATGGCGGAACAATGCAAGACAATCCAAAGAATGTTTGCCCGCGATATGTTCAAGAACCTGGAATAAGCGCATTAAAAGGGAAATGTCACGTTTATTTTCAGGGGCATACCGAAACAAGCTCGAGAGTATAATCATGGGCCTCGGGCTGAAAAAGAACAAGATTGACGGGGTTATAATGAGGAGCATAGCCCTTTCGTCTGGTAATATGTCCCGCATGGTCCAATGTCGTCATACTGGTTAGAAAATCAGGATATATGCGCGTTTAACGGAATGTACTGTGCACTCACGCGTGATCATTCTCATTGCTGAATGGGCTCATGAGCTAAAATTGTACCAAATACAAGATATACGCACGTTAAAAGACTCTTGTAGAAGGTGCTCTTGTCAAATTTGTGGACTGAGTAGACGCTTCTCATAGATGTCAGATCATTGAAGATGATCTTGTTTGGGCCAATTCGAACGACAGGGCCATACTTCTCGAAAAGGCGGTGATTGGTCTTGCATTGTTGGAGGCGCAAGATGTGTGTTGTAATCCAAAAACTGGAGACGGCGGCAAACCAAGGACCGGGTATCGAACTGAGCGGGGAAAGGAAGAGGTTGTATATAGCGCGAGAGACAAGGTAGACCAGAGAGAGAGAAAGAGCGGCGAGAACGATGTTGTGGGTTATCCAAGAAAGCGAGATGGGGAACGCAGCGGTAGCGATGAAGTCCATGGTGGGTGTAGCAAATGGGAAAATCCAACAAAGACAACAAAAAAAGGCCTACGTGATCGGCGGGCACAGTAGTGATAGAGGGGGAAAGAAAAGAGAGGAGGCCTACGAGGAATTCAGAATGCAGCTGGTATATATACCGTCCATAAAGCGTGACAAAAACATATCCAAATCGCGGTCACGCTTGGTGAATGGAATGTCGCCGATGGCGGTTGGACGTCAATTCCTCCATCCTAAAATGGACACGCAAGTAAACTACTTCCGGGATAGCATATTCCTCTTCTGGCCCCCTCGCCTCCGTGACACTCGCTTTGCCTATGAAACGAATTTTTCATTAGTAACAGTCGCGCTGGGAACAGATTGAAGACGATAATACGTGCCAGTACATGCAGCCAAGACCAACGACTCGACAAGGACTGTGGAGGGACCTGACGATCACAGTAAGTGATGGAATCGCCTTTCGTCGCTAGCGCTCATTCATCAAGTAGCAGGCGCCACGAACAGATCAAATGATCAGGTTGGCAGAACAGAAAACATTCATGGCATCACGCAACAGTGGTATGGAGACGACACCGTAAACCAGACCGTTGAATGTAGGCCGTAAAACGTCAACGGTTTGTTTGCCATGAGGACTGTTTCCGAGGACAAGCTTTTAATTTTTGGATCCATATAAGCCAATCTATCCATCCGGAGAAAGCTGCATCGTGCTTAGTACAGGAAGCTCATCGCTTGCGCCATATAACGAGAGGTTGGAAGAGAAAGCAGCACGAGGACGAGCGGGGTGTGGCCGATGTGCAACGCTCAGTACTCAACTTTTCCATCTATCGACGCTCGCATAGGTTCGCGGAGTTTCTAAACAACACGTGGTTACCTTTTCCGTCTCGACAGCACCGGATCATGTTTGCAAGTAGTTCAACTGAGGACAGGAGCTTGGAGAATCGCACATTCGTCTGCATGGACCATGACAGCTCGGCTTCGTCCTCCTGTCAGTATCAACACCGCAGGTCTACTTAGTAGCTGCACGTTTCAAATTTTTACCAATGGTCATCGTATCTGACGCTCGTGACGTGGATCCGCCATCGCTGAATCAGAATCGATTAGCAGGGCCCGACACCGCCGCATCCCCAAAACCAGCAAAAGCAAACGTCATGCCAGTAATCCCATTCAATCCATCGAGTCAACAGTCCACAATAAATCAGCTCCGACAACCAAAACTCAGACTGTGTCCACCTGCACAAATTGACTTCACATCATCAACATGCATACAATAGCCGACGCCACCCCGAAGGCGCCCAGCTGTCTATGCGATGGGCGCTGCAGTCGTGAGTGTGTTTCCATTCCAGCAGTACCTGTCCATGCAGGTAGAGCAAATACCCCTTCTTGCCACTCCCGCTCGCTCCCTCGCACGATCGACGACGGCGCATGCGAGACACGACGGCCATTCTGGATCCTTCGTTGCTCCGTTTTTTGGATACCCCTGGGTTGCGATAAGAAAGGTCTGGTTAAGCATCGCCTGGATCTCCGACGATGAATAGGACGTTTGAGCCGTTGAGGTGTTGGTAACAGAAGCTTCGCCGTCGTGGGGTGGACCACCATTAGCAAGGTATATGAGAAGCGGAGTGCTTTCGTTCAAACTGGTCGTGTTGCATCCAAAGAACGTCGGGCGCGTGGTCAGGTTTTGTGCGGTGTATTCTCCCATAGAAGTCGGAACGGGAGGGAAAGAGTAAACAGAAGGATAAAGCGAACTACGATTTTGCGTGGCCTAGCAAGGATTCAGATGTGAGAGTCATTCGATAACCGTGTACGCTCACAATCAAAGAGCTGCCATCTGCGAAGCCATTGATATCATTGGTCTGAGTTGAAGATCAGCTGAAGATCGTCGCGTTATTAGGACAATTGCTTACTGCATCAATGGCAAAAATGACATCGATCCCACGTGCCTTCACCAGGAGAGGTTGTAGGGGGATGACCTCACCGTCCTCACCACCGTCCACCATATTCAGATTCGTTTGTGCCGAATCAATAAAAGTGTCAGGCGCCACACCATAGAATGGGTTTGGCCAAGAAGCAACGTCATATTCAACCATGGGTTCAGGCATAAGACTCGCCATAAGAGTTAAAATGGACCCAAAACTTGAATTGAAGGTATTCTGTCAGCTAGTTCAGACGTGCATGGACAATCTGACAATGGAGCGGAACCCACAGTGAAGTTATACTCATTAAATAGTTCGGAAGATGATCCAGCGATATACGCAGATTGGTCATAGTTGGTGACACAGATACTGTTATTTGTCGTTCCTAAATATTTGGTTGGCGCGAATGCAGAAAGCTGTGGGTCGAAAGAACCCGTTTCAACTGTTCAAATGCGTTCAGGACGCGGGAACAAAAGACCGTATCTCTTAACTCACAAACGTTGAACTCAAATATAGGACTGGTTAAGGGGATGAAGTCTCCAGCAATGGTTTCCGATGAGTTCTGACCCGGAGCTTGAAGGTTCGTGACCACAATTGGGAATGGTATGGAATGGGACGCAAAGGAGGTCCTTCAACCAGGTTCAGCCAACGGACTCGACAGAATTAGAACGAACTCACGTGTTTGCAACAGCAGACCATAATACACCATCTCCATGGGTGTATGATTCGTCATAGAAATTAGACGAGAAAGTGCCATTGGCAAAATGTCTAGCTAGCGAACGCGTCCAATAGTCCGCAAATGTCACTACAAAGCCGGCGTCGTACTTTCCACGCAACTCATCTGCAAGGTCCGTGTAATATTCTCCATCTATGGCGGGATTCATGCTTGGCGTTAGAAGATCATAGTCAGCGTTCCATCCTCCCCACGAATTGTTAGACACTGTGGGACTAGCGGGTCCAAAGATGAGTTCTTGCATGGTGGGGAAATTGGATTGAGCAAGGGATGTAATGAACCACGATCCGCCTGACAATCCCGACAGATAGGTTGCTGCCTGGAGCAAACCGCCCGTTCCAGCAGCATCAGAAGACGAATTTCGCGCATCTAGTGCGTTCAACACTCCTGCACCAAAAATCGCCGCCCTATACCCTCCTCCACTCGTTGCAATGCCTAAAGTTGGGACCTCGGAACTAGCACCCGAAAGAATACTCGAGACATATTCCGGGAGAAAAGGATTGGTGGATAAGACATTGGACAGGTATCTTTTCCAGGCTTTCGGAAGGACATCAGTCTTGCGATTTTGAATGTAGGAGGCTTCAGACGAGCTGAGCGTCTGATTCCCAGGAGTACCAGCCATCCGCACTAAGTTGAAGCCTGTGGGACATCGCGCAACAACAGGTGTGTACGCCTGAGATGCCACGGTCTGAGCCATGGCGAATATACTTAGCCATGACAAAAAGGCAAGCAAGATAACAAAGCGATTTTGCAGCATGCTCAGAAACGCGATGAGTGAGAGGGTAGTTTCGCTGTCTGAGTCAGATTCGATAAGTCGAGGAAAAAGTCGAACGCAGCGCCTTTATGAACGCGCAGTGCACGCTTCGGTGAAACCTCTGAGCTGCTACCGCGTGTTACGTGTGGGACTATAGCAGTTCCAAATTAAAGGGAGTCGTGAGCTCGTGGGGCTCCCTGCAGTTCTAGACCCGAACCAATGGCAAACCAGCACGTTCCTGCAGTTCGCCTCCGCTGCATTGTACTCGACACCACAGATGTTCTGGAGAGCATTTGTGCGATATTTTGAACAAAGCGAAGTCTATGCAAGAGTTTTGTCGATCTCCGAGGCTTGCTGTGCACCTCCCTAGACAGAATGAAGGGCCCTCCCTGCGATTGGCGCCCGCAGCCTTGAACCTTGATCAGTGACTGGTGCATAATCACAAGCTTTGGGACAAAAGTCTGACTCAAGTACCCGAGAGGAGGCCGAAATTGAACGTTCGAGCCTTGCTCACCAGACCAGGTCTATGAATAAAGGAGTATTACACCCGCACCTGGATATGGCATCAAACACGTTCGTTTTACGCCTGTTTACTATGCATCCAATATTAATGAGCACCAAAGCGAAGAAGTTGGTTAAGAAACGAAACAGTACTTGGTGAGAAGAGAACGAGAGCCCTGTGCACATGAATACTGCAATTAGTGTTCATTTCAATCGTGTACTTGAGTTTTGACTTTACGTAAGTAGAGCTCCGGATTAACTTGTCGGAGTATCAAATTCATTGGTCACTAAATTTGAGGTTGAGGTTAACAGTGGGCTCATTATTGATGCATTGACATTAATATTATTGACAGGTAGAAACATGGTTATAGTGACGCCAAGATCGGGCGTCTGCAGGCTATCTGCACAGTTAGCGTTGGTTGTTGGAAAACACAAATGTACGTACTATGCGTCGGATGTCCTCCATGCACGAAGTTTGAACTGAAGTACGACGGTACCTAGGGATAACTCTGTCAGGTCTACATGTGTCGTGTTGATTAAATGCGAGTGATAGGGGGTCACTCATCTCGGCAGTTCTGCTAGTGTCACCCATGTGCAATGCGGCTCACATCAAGTTCAACCCGTCTTCGGTCGAGAAGAACGGTTCATTCATCCGCAATCTTCGTAATAACAGAGCCGAACATCCTGAGGGGTCGAAGATACGTGTCTCGGGAATTATACGCAAGCGCGAGATTCGCTGGTGCATCTTGGGCTGTGGACGCGTGGATTCATGCACTGTGGCTTCTCTAGCAACCAAACATGCCGGTGGGGATCAGCCCCATTTCCACACCAGACCCGCCTGGTGATCCGAAATCGATGAGTCACCTTCACCGGCCTTCGGGAGAAGAGGGTCGCAATTTTGAGCGATCTCAACCTTATTCCGGGACCCTAATTATACATCTTTGTCGACTCACAGAAGTATTCTCAGTCGCGCCGTTTTCAACCTTCCCCAGAAACTTGCCACGGGGTCGGCCCTGGACGAAGCACGCGTCAGAATCAGTGTTTCAAGTGATCCTCATGAACAACGTACCGAGCTTCCACCAGCGATTGCTTCGCTAGATTTACGGGCTTCTGTATGGGAAACTGGCCTCGAATCCCTCGATTTATTGTCTTCAGTCGACGCTGTCACTTGTGGCTAAGTCTGAGAGAAGCAGGGTACGAGAAGTGGTTGGAAAGTGAGTTCTTCATTTGAACAACGGCCCGCGCCCTTGTCGACGTGTTATTTCAGGTGGTAACCAGGCGTTAAACATTTGGTGGACTTGATCACCGTTGACAGCAATGTTTCCGAGCCCGGATCCTTTCACATCGTTATGCACTGATTGAATCTCTCACTACAACGCCGACTTAATTTCGCAAGAGCGCCTCACGGACTCCGATCAAGCACACCCATCATGGTCTTGAGCTAGTTCCAATTTGACTCACCTTATCGTATGATGACGCAGAATCCCGGAAGAGTAGCGAAACGCCAAGCGGGGCCACCGGTAACAGAGGGAGTGGACTCGCACAGCCAGTCGGCCTTCGAAACCACAAGGGACGATAACAAGGGAGCCACTGCTCAACAAGGCTTTTTAGCATCTTTTCGAGCCTCTGGCTTGTCTAATCTCTCGGTTAATCCTCATCTTCTTTCTTTCGAGCTCCTGGCTGTTAGCGTCTACTCAATGCATTTGTACTCTGCGATTCTAATTATAATAAAATGTGACCAAGTCCCTTAAGCATTGGCACATTTTTAATCTTCAATTGCAACGACTAGGCTTGTCGGTTTTGAACTTGAAACGGGTACTTCGCACTCTTTAGTCACTCACCCTGTCCAGGTCTGCTCAAATTCTCGTTTCCGCACTGATATTGGTAGTACATGTACGTATATCATTCAAGTGTGTGCTTGCCTCGTCTACAGTTTCTCACATACATAAGCACGATTAGCCGGTGTCCGCTGAAGCGCTGACGCACGGTCTTTGCATATCGGCAAGCTGCGTCGAACTTGCAGAATATCCAAGATCTGGCCACTCCGGGGCCAAAGTTCGGGGCGGACTCCGGGGTGAGAGTTCGGGGGCCCTTCGGCAAGTGCGGCTGACCCAGGCGGAGATTGAAATATTCTAAACTCCATTCGGTCATACTGACCCTTTCCTCCTAACCTCCTCCTGCCAGCATTCCTCCCGCCGTGGATGCCTACTTATGCGCCCGTCGTCCCGCCGTGGATGCCTACTTGCGCGCCCGTCGTCCCGCCCGCCACATGCAGATGGCACTCTGCATTGATGCTCCGATCCAAATGGAGCATGTCTTGGTTGCTTGCACTCATCGCCCATTTCACCTCTTGCCTTCTCGCCCGCCTCCCCGTCTTTCTCGCCTGCCCGCCCGCCCACTCTCCCTTGCCCATGTCTTCCTTACAGCAAGCAGACATCGCGTTCCTTGCCAGCTTAGCTGTGCGTCAATCCCCGATTGGCCTCACCTATGACTGCGCAGTCTGTGGAGGCGCTCTTCTGCTTACCATCTGTCGGAGTGATAAGAGCGGGAACTCAGGAAAGCCAATGGCTAGGGTACGCAGTTAGTTACTGAGCTGTCGGTCATCATGTTGACGCTCCTTGTCAGCATGGATCCTGTGCCTTCTTCCGCTGGTTCCCTCAGCTTCTCTCGCATCCAGATATCATGGCTCTCATCCCTGGAGGTTCTCCCACCCTTGGCGCAGCCTCTTCATTTCCCTTCCCATCAACACAACCTCTACCCTCGAGTTCTCAGCTTCAACCCAACAACAAGAAGTCACGCAAGCGAGGTGAGCCATGCATTGGCGCGTTCTGTCGTCGACCTCGTGCGCTGCGATGCCCACATGGAAAGTGTCTTTCCCATTGCACTACGGAAGATGGGGGATGTCCAGTGCATGCCACTGACAGTGCAGACATCCCGCGCCCTCAGGATTGCGACTGGGGACTTGACCAGGAGAATTTCGCTGACTCAGAGATCCACTGGGCTGATCCATCACTTGACGCTGGGGTGGAGATGAATGATGGGTTGAGGGTGCTTCAACATGCACTCCAGTCTGCTGGTGCTGGTGGCCAGCCTGTATTCCCTTCGTTACACGACATCTTGACGGCTCCTGCGCAACCGCCCGCCCCATCACAGCAGCCTCCTCAGGCTAGTCTGCCCTCCCTGTCACAACAACCCCCTCGTCTTCTGACGCTCTCCCAGAACGATGACGCCTCTGCCATGCCCGCGTTCCCAATCCACACTCCATCAAAGCCCCCCCGCGTCACTGATCAACTTGACCCGTTGTGGGCAGGTGACTTAAATACGCGTGCGCGCGAGGAGATCGAGAGCACGAGGGTGGCAGGTCGTCGGAAAGAGATGGAACGGAAGGCCAAACAGCGTTTCGTGCTGTACTGGTTTGATGCGGTAAGTTGTTCCTTAGGTTCGTGTTTGTGGTACTGATTGGTTACCTAGGACAATGCGCCTGTGCTGATGCAATGGGTCATGCACTGCCCATACTTCCCTCAGTACCAGCTCTCAGACGATCCCGCGCTCGTTGAGTCCCTTGGCGACAATATCCTCAAGATTGATGTTTTCGAGGAACGCTTCATGCGGTGGATTCCTTCTGCGCTCACGTACCCCTTCACCCTTGCTTCACGGTGTCATGTCTTCGTTCGACGCCATGGTGTCACCGACTGCAGCGATTTCGACGATCTCTTCAAGTCCTCAAAGCTGGTGGCTCGCCCCACACACATGCGCTTCAACATGAAAGGTGAGCGTGATAGTTTGCGCAAGACGAACAAGCAGCGACAGGCATCCACTGCTGCTTCCTCGTCGGACATCGAGATCATTGACGACACGCAGCTCACGCCAAAACCGACCTTGGGTAAACGCCGTCGTCTCGCTACCCCACCACTATTCCCCACTCAACTTCTATCCGACTCAGACGACGACTTCGACGCTCGTCTTGCTAGCTCGATGTCGCCAACACCACCACTATTCTCGCCAACGCCACCACTATCCTCCACAGACGACGACTTCAACGCTCGTCTCGCTAGCTCGATGTCGCCAACGCCGCCGCTCATCATGTCATCCTCATCTGTCGAGTCAATGCCGCGTGTCATTCCTGCGCCAGCTCCTCCTCGCGTCATTCCTGTTCATATTCCGATCTACAACCCGGCCAAGCCACGGCAGAGGTGGCCACATGGAATGTACACGGTTGATATGGCCGCTGGCTTTCAGCAGATGGCCATCCCAAAGCTTCGCGGCTTCTATGGCCAGGAGCAGCTTTTTCGTCTGATTTTTGGCGACACTCCATTTGTCAAGACCACATACCATGACAATCACAAGGCTTGGCGCGAGACGGAACTGACTGTCCTCGAGACACACAAACTCGCTGGACGCACTGAAGATGGCCTCTGGGCAAACTACCTTGCAGCCCGGCGCGCTGCCTTGGGTCTGGGCAGCAAGAAACGTAGTGGGCGGAAGTAATTTTCATCATGTCTTTGTTGCGCCAGTCACTCTTACTTATTCTCGCATTTGTCTCTGTCTCGTCTGTTCCTTTCTTGGTTTGTCTGATTGCCTATGCTACCTACTACACTTCTCATGTAACTAGCTATCAATTGATTTGTCTTTAGTACATTATGACCGCCCCATCCAGCGCTTTGCCATTCTTCTTGAGTAGTGCTGCGCTCTTGTGAGTCCATACCGGCATGGTAATGTTTGGCTGACAAGCCATAGTCGTTTCGTAGTTGTTCCGCGAGTTCCTCACACTCCACCTTCGAGAAGCCGTACACAATGCCAGTATGGGTGGCATGCTGTGACTTGACGAAACCAGCGATGGATTGAACTACCTTTTTTTTGTGGATGGTTTTGGCTGTACTGCATAAAATAGGTTGGGTCGATTGAATGATTGCATCAAGCATAAGGGGTCATGTAAACCTAAGATGGATTACTGGTCGTTAAGATAACTAGAGGACAGGTGGATGGTGGGGTAACTTATTTTGTTTCTGAAGGGTAGCAACAGTCATAAGATTTCTACGGAGAATCATCTCATCAAGGAAGAAATCGTACTTGACCGGCGTCATCTCTCGACAAATATTATGAAAGCCACCAAACCAAACATTTGTTTGCTCTGCAATCGACGAATTGAAATAATACTTACCATTGTCATCAAGGAGTTCAGGGTATGCCTTCATGTCACAGCGCTCGCGGCAGAGCACATCACTAGCCTTATGCTTTGTTCTGTGATGGAAGGCATCCACACACATGCCCATCCCCTCAAAAAACGCGATCTTGCGACTCTCCACTTCACGCAGTGCATTACAATTGGAGTCGTAAATCATATGTTGCGGTTTACGGGCGCGCGGGAGGGTAAACATTTTCTCGATCATGATCTTGTTAAACCCTGGTCAGTGCATGTTCTCTGACAGCGAGATGAGAACTCACCAGCACATTTGAGACAGCCTCGTGGTGGTACATTGTGCCACGGCCACAGATTACTCCACATGGACGAACAACAAGCTGTTCGTTGTTCGTGCGCTGACGGCGGAAGGTAGCCTTGAGCTTGGATGGTGCGTCCTTGGCACGACACCCATCAGCATCCAAGTCGGATGCAACAGGTTGATCAGATACTCCCGTTGAGGTTGTTGTGGCCGCCTGACGAAGACGCACAGCACCAGAGGCCACGTCATGCTCATACCACTCTTCGACATCTTGAAGAGGGACGTCGTCTGTAGACGTCGGGGGGTGGTGGACGGTGATGGCATCATTTAGCTTGGAGAGCTTCTGACGTTGAGTCTTGCTCTTTCCATGGCGTGACGAGTCGATGTTGACAGCTTCCATGCGGAGATGGACTGGGTCGTCACATGCCTTGTGCTTTCGACTGGTGTCAGTATCAACAACGACTGGCCGATCACAGCCATTGACAGCACAGACAGCCTCAAGGTGATGGTGCTCGGCACAGAATCGAAGCCGATTGTTGTCGAGAGGGTTTTTGCACCCGGGGGCACCAAGGCAGGAGGCAGGTGGGCACCTATGAGCGCGGCAACAAGGCAGGGGGGCACCTACAGGGTGCGATAAGGCAGGGGGGCACCTACAGGGTGAGAAGGAAGTTGGTGAGCGGGCAAGGGGGCACTTACAGGGTGCGATAACGCAGGTGGTGAGCAGGCAGGGGGGCAGCAAGCACTGTAGGGGGTGAGGATGCAAGCTTAGGGGGGGCGCATTAACATAATTGCTTACGTGTGTTGTCAGCCTCGTTAATTTAAACTCCGACTGAAATGGTCACATGCCCCGAACTTTGGCCCCGGAGTCCGCCCCGAACTATTTGCCCCGGAGTGGCCATTTCCCGGATGCCCTCCGAACTTGTAGGCCAACACCAGACTGGCCAAATTCCGCACTTTCTGATCATGAAGAAAGGCCAAGTTACACAGCTTCTCAGCATACTGAAAAGGTGTCTTTCACGACTTGCACGTCACTCCGCTCGTTTGTTCTTCGGTCTCTTGTCTTTACTGCGTCGCGCTGCAGGTCATCTGAAGCTCGGTACCAATGATAAGATGTTTATCACTCGTTCTCTCAGCAGGGCACTCCCGCGATCTCAAGGAATTTTCGCAGGAGAGGATGTAGTACCAATTTGCTCGAGTCTTCTGCCCCCTGGTCAAATGGGGCTTGAAGTTCAAGTTGCAGGAGAGCTTCAACCTCTCTCAGACGATCCTTATGCAAGACCCCATTCACGACCTTTGCAAGGAGATATGGTAACGTCGCCATTGGAAATAAATACAACTACGGCAGGATATCCGAGTACCACCGAGACAGATGGGCTTCATCAGGGCTCTATGACTCATTTACGCCTGTCTTTACAGACAGGAGAGAGCTTGGATAACAACAGGACGTTCCTCGAGGACTCATTGCAGGAATCCAGCAGCCCTCAGGCTGGCCTACATGAAACATCCAGAACACATTCACGACCACGCGGGTATATAGATGATGCTCATTCTATCGATACGACATCCCTACCATCTATGAGGCATCTAAGACCTGGCGTGCCTTATTCTCAATATGCGTCTGCTAGTCGTTTTTCGGTGAGCACTGGTCACTCTATCACACGATCGATCTCTGGGTCAGAAAGTCGGCGAGCTGCGTATCGGGCACACTTGGGACCTGTCCATTCTCGGCCAAATAGCGTCCGTAGTTCCATCGCAGATATGCAACGCAGATCTTCGAGCGCAGTTTCTCTCCCATGGAGTCTGCCTGGGGTGCCAGCCGCCATGACAGTTCCCGGTTTTGACCATCATGTTCATTACACTGCTCCACCCGGGACCGAGAACGAGATGCCGGGCCAAGAGCTCGTCATCTATGAGGGCCCGCACATTTCCCCCATGGTTGCATCTGGAATCAGGCGGTACGAAAGGATGGTTTACCGGTGAGCATGAATCTGCTCTCGGCGATACCCGAGAGTTGACCTTGCCAAGAGACACTGACGATCATCACATCACTGTCCCTGCTATGACAATATCATTTCCTGCGCATGAGTAAGTCACACTTTGATCGTTTTCTTCCGTATCTCAGCTCTTTCAAGTGTGCCCGAAGGATGGACTACGGTCGTGCATCCAGAAGGTCCTCGTTACTTCGTGAATCAAGAAAAAGTGCGTCGAAGTCCATGAATCATTAAAGACCGATGGTCTAAGTTGGAGCTACGACATGCAGAGAACATTTACTGAAATGAATATTTGTGACGAAGATATATTCGATGATATCGAATACTACATGCAGTATTTGTGGGGTGAACTCCAGCAGACACTCATGGATCGCAACCTCGTGCTCGACATGGGGCTCGTTGACCTTGTGGTTGAGCCAAAGGTCGCTAACGACTCAGTCGTATGTTGCTATTATTTTGTCAACCACCGTGACAGGTGCCTCTTTTGGTTGGATGACTTCGATCCCGAAGAAATTATCTCTGAATGTAAAGGCGTCAAGAGTCTCTCGCATATACGTGGGTGGTTAATGGTTCTTACTCACTGAGACCACCAGCGGGTCGGAATCTGACGGGTTCTCTTTGACCAGGGCTTGCCATTCAAGCACAATACTGGTGTGTTCCAGCAAAGGTCCGAGGACATCATTTACCTTGCTGTCCCCTTCCTAATGAAGTTCTAGGTTTTGGGGTGCGGGTGAACTAATGTTCAACATAGGAGATGTTGTCATTACTTTCCTAGCTTGTGCCCAGTTACACAAGACCTTGTTGATGAGCTTAAGGATATGTTGATCCACGCAACATGTGGTCAGTACTCTTCAAAACCTGATACCTTAGCCTAATGTGTTCGGTCGCAATGATAGACCACTTAACATCGGATCGGTCTTCTATGGCATTTGATACTATCGAACTCAGGGACCACCTTTCTGTGGTAGACAGAATTAAGAGTAAGCTGTTTAGATATCTTGGACGAGTCATATGCTGATCTCATTACTAAAAGTTTATTCCTCTGCAGACCAGGGTATGCAACGATGTCATGCAGCGATTGTCGTCGGTGAGGCTTGAAATTGAGTGAGCCTAATATTTTCTGACATTGAGCATTATTCAGGCCGCATTATGTATGCATTCAGTGGGTGCTCTTACTTATCCATCTAGCTGTGATTTATGGTGATTTCGAAGGTCACAATCAATTTTTGAATTATTACGGGGAAAACTGTGTGAGACTGTTCGCTGACCAAACAGTTCATGGTTGGGCATATAAGCTTTCACCGTCGATGGTCATTCTCGCACCCTTCCTGTTCTTTGATTGTGTCACTCAAGTTTATGAACTGAACCGGGTTTTTGTCGACGAGGTGGCCTGCACAGCACGGTGGAATATATTCACCTCAAAATTAAATGGGCAGCTGCAGGACTCCAATCTCTTGGTAAAACCACTTTTTTATTGTCGTCCATTTGCGTGCAATTAATGTTCAGCCAGGCCACTGTCTTACTCACCACCAATGTTGGTTTTCTCGCTACCAACAGCATTGATAAGGGCGGTAGGAGTGCCATCCAGATGGCAAGCTACATGTCTCTTGTGGCGAGCATGGGAAGTATGATTGTTGGCTTGTTGCTTGCATCGCACAATTGTTCTAAGTGTCAAGATACACAGTTCCACACGGTCGGTAACTACCCAGTATAATCATAATGTCTCTTACGGTCGTTTGTTTAGACTATGTTTCTATCAGGACTTCATGATCGAAAACATGGTCTTGAAAAGCTGGGTATCATATACAGCCTTCCAAGAGCGTTGCTCATCTGGGGTGAGTTTGTACCCTAATGTGATAGGCATGTGCCCTGAATTAGTATGGTTCATAGTATGATCTTCTTTTTTGCGGCATTCTCCGTCAATTGGTGGAGTCCTGGAGACCAGACTTCCAGGGCCGTTGTTGGTGCTGTGATACTGGTGGTATTCGTCACAATTTTGTGCAGCATTTGGATCACTAGAGAACCAGAATATCATGTCGTGTGGGGGTGGGTAGACCTGCAGCGTGGACGCATAAGATTATCTCGTCTGGCGGACGCTTTGGGGCAGGCCATGGAGTTCATGGGGATCCAAAGACACCGTGCTCCCGATAATCGACCATATGATGGAAGGATGGCCCGTGCCCCTAGGGCTGTTGGCCTCTCGCAATCAAATGCTGAAGTGGAGGCTCCGATGCAGGACATTGCTCGTTCAACAACCTCGCCTAGGCTTCAACCAGAAATACCGGGCTCGGATGATCGTGACAATCACCCTGACTCTTCTACCTCTCCGATTCGGTCACACCACCCCGATGTTTCTGTACATTCGCTTGATCTACTGCATAATGGCAACTCTGTGCAGCCACCATCCAATTCGAGGGCCGGCCTGGATGTTTTGTCAGGTGTCGGTAGTTTTGTTGTTGAGGTGAGTTCAGCGAGATAAACTCTATTTGCTTCGAAAATGACTAAATTCGTTTCAACTCGAACCTCAGAGCTAGAATGGGTTCGAACGTTGTCGGCAGGAACGCGTCCTCGATTATTGTTACTGTGCAGGCTTTGTTTTGGCAAGGATTTTGTACGATACTACATGGTACAATGCAGATAGCTTTGCACAAAGGTACAAGGCTGTGATCAAATCCTGGGGAGTTGGACTCGTGGAGAGCGTGGATAAAGCAAGCTTCGAAACCATAAGAAACGACGTGAGACAACAAGGAAGTGGGTAACAAGTCACCGAAAAATGACCGAAGTGATCAAGCACATCAAGTTTTGCACGACGACAGAAACAGAGGGACTCGAGCTGGCCGTGTGCAGCGTTCATCACCCGCGACCTAAACGACAAACTGAGTTAGAAATTAGCTCGAACTTGAAACGTCACCGAGCTCTGAGCGTCAAGAAGACAATCAAGCGCAGTCTGGAGCTTCAAAGTTTGAAATGAATGAACGAATGGACGTGAATAGGATGCTTGGTTCATGTACATCCACCAAGCTTTTTCCTGTTTACAGACGTCTCAGAAGTTTGTGTCGGCAAGCTGCGTCGGGCTTTCAAATTAGAATGGCTCGACATCGAACGCTGTAACTTACTAAGCTCATCGTCAACAATCACTTCCGGAAGCCATGCGTCAGTCCGTTGCCCCGAGTCGCATTTCACATGCTGCATCACTAGCATCGCAGGCCAATAATGCAGCAGCGACGTCACGTTTGCAGGAGAAGAAGAAAGAGTTCGAGGCCGTTGCTGCCCTTGAACGCGCCAGCGCTCTCTTCCTCAAACGCATCGAAGGTCTTGCAGATGATTGCGAGGTTATGGCTGATGCTGGCCAAGGTTTCTCTATCCTATCCTGATCATCGTCTATTATTCGTTAATTTCCTCGCACAGTACACGGTCAGGTGCTCGAGCAGTGGCCTCTGATGTTCCAGAGTTTGAGTTTGTTCTGTGAGTGTAGTTTCAGCTATATTAGCTTGCGATCTGATTGTTTTGCAGTGAATAGTCGGGAACAGCATTTGGCGGATCCCAGTGACGCTACCGTGCCGCTTACTGGAGAACGGCTTGTTCGTGTTCCGCTGGATGAGCTCCAAGCTGATGCAACGAAGCAATCCTAAATGCATCTCATTCGACATGCATACGTTGCTTGCCGCATCTCTGTCCCGCCCCTTTCCAGAAGCGTCGGGCCTTGCTTATCTACACCTGTGGTAACCTCAATGCGGTTGATAAGGAAGCTACCATTTTGCCAAAGGACCCCGCACTTAGTACTTGCGATAGGATGACACCTTTAGGCCACAGTACTAGTGTCACTGCGTGCATGTGTCAGCAGGGGTGGGTGACGGTTTCGAACATAGTATCAGCGTATTGATTCATGGGTATCTTCAAAGACGTTACCAGCTTAATTGTCACTGAATAGATATCATAAATGTCGTTTTCTGTAGTAGTACTCGTAGCACTACTAAATCAAAGTACGCGACTTCCACGTACGGCGGAGTGATCGTGTTATAATACATGTATCATACGTGTCAAAATAGCTGTTTGCGTTAGTACTGCAGACACGTTGAGTCTTTGTGTGTTCGTTCGTACTTGAGGTTTCATGGACTATCTTCGCAGCTTCGGTTCTGCTGCGGTATCGACTCTAGTCCAAAAATCGGGGCTGAATCTACCGTTCTCGCTAGGTGCCAAAGTTTACTCCTGCGAGACATTCTGGACCTTGTACGACGCTACCAAACGGGTAGGTTCGCAGTCCCAGGTCCCGAGTCATGTCCAGGCTAATCTACAAGGCTGCAGGACGATGGTAGTCTGGTCTCGGTCTTCGAGTATGATCTAACACATCCTCTCAACAAATCCACCATACCCCTCGCCCGCAATTCTCTCCGCAAGCTACGCACCATACGACATCCTGATGTACTCAGATTCATCGATGTCGTAGAATCCGACTCAACCATTTGCATCATGACAGAAAGGGTTCGCCCACTTCCCCTCGCGTTATCCCAATCATCCTCCAGTGTTCCACGCGAGCGAGAGGACTGGCTAATTTGGGGACTTCACCGAATTTCAGTCAGAATCGCCCTTCCTGTCCGTGTTAACGCCTTACTGATTTTCTAAGCCAGGTCGCTCTTGCTTTTCTCAATGATTCCGCTTCATCCACCCATGGCAACGTTCGTCCAAATGCCGTCTTCATCACTCCTTCAGGAGAGTGGAAGTTGGGAGGCTTCGAGGTGTTGAGCAGTCCAAAAGATGATCTCTCTGTGATATATGTGCGTCCTTTTCCTCATTCTCTCGTAGGACTCCTCATAACTCCCTTGCAGACGATGGGCGGCCTCATGCCAGACGCAATGGCATATGCACCCCCAGAAGTCAAGAAAGAGGGCTGGTCTGCCCTCAAAGAGTGAGTTTTCAGTTTCCGAGACTTACGCATTTCTAATGCATGAACAGCGTCCCAGTACCAGCTGCGGACGGATACGCTCTCGGTCTACTTCTACATGCCGTCTTCAATCCAACACATCCTCCACCGCCAACTGCTCAGCCTCCTCATCCACCACCCCAAGTCTCTTCCAGAGGTGCCATACCCTCATCCGTCTTTCCCTCCTTCAAAAAACTCCTTAACCCGAATCCAAAACTACGAATGTCACCCAAGATCCTGCTAGACATTGGAATGGCAGAGTCGGATGGAGAAGGACATGGGTTTTTCGTGAATAACCGGCTTGTCAAGGTCTGTGCTGGACTGGATGGATTCACTCTGGGTAGTGAATCTGACAAGGCATCATTACTGCGGTACGTGTTGGTTTTCAAATCTTACTATGAACTACTCCTCAGTGACTTGGATTAGCACGCTAAAGGAGTCCGCATCTTCGTTTCCCCCTGAATTCGTCTCGTACCGCATTCTCCCGTGCCTCGCCTCCGCGCTCGAGTTCGGTGGTGCCTCAGCAGCAACTATCGTCCCTCTCGTCCTCCAATTTGGAAAGAACGTTGCACCCGACGACTATGGCTCAATCATCGTTGCACCCCTCGTCAAACTCTTTGCAAGCACTGACCGTGGCACACGTATCGCGCTTCTCGACAATCTCTCCAATTTTGCAGAGAAACTGGATAAGAAAACCGTTGTTGATAAAATTTGGCCAAACCTGGTATGGTACATTTCTCATCCACTCTTATGCGGCAGCTCATTCCGTCGTCAGCAAACTGGCTTCACTGACACAGTCGCTGTCATTCGAGAAGCTACTGTCCGCGCTATCATCCTACTTTCTCCTAAGGTATGTTGACTCTGACATGTAAACAATGTCTCTAATGATGATTTGTGCAGCTCTCCGACCGCATACTCAACAATGACCTCCTCCGCCACCTCGCCCGCCTCCAATCAGACCCAGAGGCCTCCATCCGCACCAACACGTGTATTCTTATCGGTCGGCTGGGTCCTTCGCTAGGGTACAACACGAAACGAAAAGTCCTCGTTCCCGCGTTCAGCATGGCACTTAAAGATTCCTTCGTCCACGCTCGTGTGGCGGGTGTTATGGCGTTCATGGCAACCGCGGAGTGCTTCGAGATGGACGACGTGGCTGGTAAAGTCGTTTCAGCTGTTGTAGGCGCTACGTTGGATAAAGAAAAGTGAGTCTCTAGCCCGTGATTTGCTATTTTGATGCATATTGATGGCTACAGGTTGGTTCGTGACCAGGCATTCAAAGCTGTCGAGCTTTTCATCAAGCGCTTAGAGGCTCACGCTGCGACTATGGTAAGTCTGTAGTCCACAACCCAGTCTGCATCGCTTATACACCCTCTTTCACAGCCGGAGACAGCAGCTACAGAAGACGGCGGGGAAGATCTGCCTGCGAGACTTCCAGGTGCATACACCCAGGCTGGCCTCGTGAACTCAGCAACGGGTGCAGCAGCTGCTCTCACAGGGTGGGCAGTATCGTCCCTCGGCAAAAAGGCACGTTTGATTTGTTCTCCCTTGAAATCTATAGCTTACGATGATCTACCGCACAGCTTGCCCCTGCTGACATGCAAACAACGATCGCAAGCGCATCAACACTGACACCAAACCCAAACATCAATGGGCGTGGCAGTCCACTGCCTGTATCATCTGCTTCTTCCTCCGCTAATCCATCAAGAAGCAAAGGCTTGCAGCTGGGTGGAAATAAAGCCCCGGCTTCTACGCTCGCCGCGCAGCTCGCAGAAGAGGTCGCCAACGAGGCCGGGTCGGGCAGCAGTCGTTTGTGGAACGACGATTTGATCGATATTCATGCTGACGAAGGAGATTGGAGTTCGTCCTTTGACATTGAAGATCTCACCAGATCCAAACTGACTTGAATTATAGGCGCGTTCGAGAGCGCACCACCAACGGTGGACTCAAAGGTCGCGAGTGCAACCGATGGTCTAGGATTCGGCCTATCGCTGCGGGCCAGTTCTCCAAGTATGTATTGTATACCTCTTCATGATGTCCCTACTGATTGATCTGACAGGTCCTGATGAGTGGGGCGCAATGGCATCGTCATCCCGACCTACAAGCCGCTCGCCTGATTCATGGCGGACATCCCACCCCTCACAGATCACACACACGCTTGCCCCACAACCCCGCAGACCCATCATACCCTCCGCTCTCGCACCAGCATTCTCACCCGCCTCAAGCGCTCGATCCACACCATTATCGTCCCCCCGACCACTTCCAAGTACTGCTGATAATACACCGCCGACAAGCATGGCGGGGATGTCTAAGGAGGAGAAGGCGGCGGAGATGGCGAGGAGGAAGGAGGAGAGGCGGTTGGTGGGTTTTTTTTGTTTTGTTTGTCTGTTTGGGGGTGTGCTTATTGGCGTTTTAGCGCATTGAGAAACTGAAGGAACAGAAGAAGAACGCTGCTGCCGCTGGAAAGGTTTGAGTATGATGTTGTTAATGGAGACTGTTTATGCAATGGTAGGGTGGAGTACTAGTGACTGGAGGGTTGTATCTGACAACGACATGATCATCTGAACTGCGGCGAGGCATGTGTAGCGAGTTCCTTACACCATAGCACTGTCGCCGGGCTAGGATATAGTATTTAACACTAATAGCAAGATCTAAAGCGCTTGCGATGTATCCTTCTAAACATTAAATATTTAATCAGTACTATCACCACGCACATATAAGCCGACCAACAAGCTACGCCAAATCTACTATAGCAAGTACATTTCTTCCTTCTTGAGCCCGCTTCCTATAACAGATTCTACCCAGATTACCGTCAAATGCCAGTTTCACATTCCACGTCATTCTCAACGACGAGGGAAACGACTCTGTCGCTTCAACCTCTTTGATATCGACCCCTGGGCCAACGATGCCCGAGCAGGGCTTATCCATGCTGCTAGCGTCGATCGTAAATCCGTAGAATTCTGTTCCGTCCCTTTCGTTGTGAAGAACGCAGATACCGCGCGCGTGCCCGTCGAAGGACGTGGTAAACTTCATGGTATTCGCATAACCCGGTACAGAAAAAAGATGCTCGGTGGAGAGAGATATGTTCCCCAGTTTCTGCCCTGGCAGAGGAGGGGACAGCGTTACTCGGTGAGCAAAGTACTTCGTCAGATTAAGTCTCATGCAATGGGTGAGGAATTTGATCTGGGTTTGGCCTGTGCCGGTGTTGGTCATGGAGTCGCATAAAAGCAAAACGCGTTCGATATCGAGATAGCAATGTCCTTCGTGGGTGAGTTGAAGGGTGGGCGGGGACGTGGAATCGGTTCCTGCCGATGGGAGAGCTAACGCCTGAATGATCGCACGGCAGTTTCCTCCCTCGTCGAGCTGGCTGACAATAGTGAGAGGGGTGAACATTGCGAGGATGTGGGTTTCGGTGGCAATGAGACGCTTCAGGTATGTCTCCTGCGTGCAAGACGTGGCGAATGTGGGGTCCTGTAGTTCATGATGAGAGATGTGCACGATGTTCGTGTATTTCATACGTACGATGACAGAGCTTGGTGGGGGAAAGCGATATAGCACGCGGGTGTGTGTATCCACTGCCAAATTTAAGGTACCAGTCAGATGGTCGCTCATGCACAGCAAGCCCTTCCCAGCAGATAGCTGCGACATTCCCATCCCGACTACATCTCCAGGAATCACCATGCAGAATTCCAACAAAGGACCATCAGATGAGAAACGAACGGAGAGCAATTTACTACCGAAAACCGTTCAATGTCTGAATGCGATAGCTGGGGGCAACTGACTGTGAGAACGTCGCGCTGCTGCGGGCGCTTTCCATGACGATAGCGTACATGATGCATCCTCCGTCTGCGGCCTCACATGTCGCGCTTTTGAACGACAGTATCTGGGCGCCGTCGGTATGATATACAACATGGCGCAGCCCACGTTCCAGATCGTAGCACAGAATGTCGGGGCCGCTGATGTGCGGGATGACAAGCCACAAGCCAGCCACCACTTCCCAATGGTCTCCCTGCAAGGCTGACCACTCGGGCTCAAACCAAGTCGCTTTGGAAGTTATCGTTAGAGCTTGCTTGTTCCACTTGACGCCAACTTGAGTGCTTTTAACGAGGGTGGTTTCTAAAAATTCGCGGGACTGGGAATCGAGTGGTCCGAGGGGACGAGGAAGTTTTGCATGTTTATATGCATCGTGCCATATAGCCGTGTGGAATGTCAAGTCGCGGAGGTCTTTGCACACCTATCAATCATTACAAGCATGTTCAACATGAATAGACATGATAAGCAAAGTTCAAACGATGAGCAGCGATTTCTCACCAATCGAAGGCAGATGATTTCGCGGACAGAGAGAAAGCACAGGACACGGTACAGAGCATCGTGTGGAAGACTTGTCAGTGTCATGGTCGGTGCTCAAAGTATGTTATCAGCACGGAGACCACGGCATGGTGGGACACAGCACGGCAGATCAACAGGTGGAAGCGAACAAGTGCCTATTCGCTAGTAGTATTCATAGGGCCTAACTTTCGTGTGAGCACTAAGTTCGAAATTCAAGCCCACTGGCAACCGCCGACCCGGTCGTGTCCCGAAACACTAGTCTGCAGCCGCGATACGAGCACTGCTGCAGTGAAATCACGACTGACCTCATGCAGAACCTCGCAGCAAATTGGTACTTCATGATTTTTGCATTTATCATTGTCTTCAGCAATATAATCCAACGGTACAACGGAACTTGCTTTGCATGATGCAAGGCTCGTGTGGAATGCCCTGCCTTTCTTGAGCCTCGCAGCCTCTTCATCTCGCCTGATTCAATCAATATCACCCCACAACGTGCCCCTGCTGTACAAATCTGATGGGCCTACTGATAGTGGGTGGCTCGATATTCCATAGGTCGCTTATCTCCTGATGGCATAGGTGCTGCGCGGTGTGGATGCCACGTGTATGCTGACTGCAGGATTGCATGACCTCCAGCGCACATCTTGCTACCAAGTGTTAGTTTGGATCCATTCCTCAGCAATCGTTATGGTCCATCGTCGACATGTCACAGTAGAATCATCAAGTTCATCAGAATCAGACTCTGAATCAAACTTTTCTTCGGCGTCATTGCATAAAACATCCCCGACCCCAGTGGAGAAATCTGCTCCCAGTACCGAGCCCTTGAACGGCAGGAAACGGAAGCGTGAGTCATCAGCCAACGATAATGACAACAAAACGGAGAGTTCAAAACGTTCACGATCGTAAGTCGTTGTGATGTATAGCACATGCATAGACTTAATCTCGCGTTTTCAGACAAAAAGAGGACAAGTAAGTATACGCGGCGCTTATCATCTAAATGCCTAACAATGTGCGTATTGTTTAGCGAGGAGCCGAGCGGCTACGCAGAACACACCCAGAACCCTGGAGAGATACACCTCGGTGAAGTGCAGCAAGTCGTCATTACTGGTATGTGATATCTATCTCCGCCCAGCTAGAATTGACAATGTTCCTCAAGCCATTCGTGCATCTGATCTCACTTTTGGTCTCCGACGGATCCCGGCTGGCTTCCATGTGGTTTTCAAGGTTGATGGTGCTGAATACCAAACAAGCAATAAATCTGTACACATAGACCAGGCTATTGTCGAATGGCATGAGCGCATTGTTCTGTAAGTTGTCCTTCACCTCGTCTTTTTGCAGTTATTGACAAAGATTTTAGGCCGCACGAGCCATCTTCTAAAGTTCGGGTCAGCGTGTATGCCTCATTTGAATTGGGCCCCATGCTCTGTCACGGAGAATTGCTCCGCGCATTTGAGATCTCCGTCAGAGAATTACTGGATCGCAGCGAAAAATCGCGTCGTTAGTATTGTCTATTGCAGATAAAACCTGACAGATGTTAACCAATATCACAGCCATAATCTTTCCTCCCAAGCATGAGGAAGTCATATCCGCGTGTACTTCACTGCTCGTGACACTGGAGCAGCGACTTTCTGATGAAAACGACACCACAGTTCTTTGTCCCCTTACTACCGTGCGTGATAAATGCAATCTGGCATTCTGATGCTGAGCTTTTGACGTGTAGCTTACATCTGGAGGGGATACAGATACATTAGCATTAAAGACGGATGCCGGACATCGTCTTCTCGCACGATACCGCAGGACGCTGAACAGTAGGGATCTTGACCAGTCCATAAACCACTTTGAACGCGCCTCGGATCTCTGCCCCATGGACCATCCCTACCTCTCTGCAGCACTATTCAATCTAGCCACTGTAAAGTTTATTAGTTGCCAAGCGAATGGAAGATACCTCGACCTCGACATTCCTATCTCTCTGTTTCAAGACGCTCTTGCTTTACGTCCCACTAGTCATCCAGACCGACCCGTCACCCAGCTCCATCTTGCCATTGCTCTGCTGTTTCGCTCAGCGAAACGGGGATTTCAAACGGATGATGATGTGGCCAAAGAGTTGCTGAACGAAGTCCTCGATGTCTGCCACGCCAACAGCCACATTCATAGAGCAGCTTTGCTTGCAAGGGAAACATCCACTCTGCATCAGGCTGCAAGCATCGACGCAAATGATCTTGGACAGCAGTGGCCCAGTGCATCCATGCTTCCGCCATCGCCGAATCAACTTGCTGATCGAGCAGAGCGGTGTTTGCGCATAGATGACCCCCATGCCTTAGATGAAACGATATCCCTTCATTACGATGCACTGGGATACTACAATGCCATGCATGCTTGCCGAGGGCGATTGCTTGCCAATCTGAGTTTAATGCTGATAACTCGCTTCGAGCGTCGAGGCAATGGTGAAGACTTGGATCAGGCCCTTGCACTTGGCAGGGAAGCTCTTGCTTTGCACCCTGTTGGTCACCCAGATCGGTCCATAATACTGAATCATCGTGCGAATCAACTCTCCGCCCGCTTTCGTCACCGAGGCAATGCCGGCGAAGACTTGGATAAGGCCATTGCACTTCAGAGGGAAGCTCTTGCTTTGCACCCTGTCGGTCACACAGATCGGTCCATGTCATTGGGTAATCTTGCGAATCAACTCTCCACCCGCTTTGATCACCGAGGCAATGGCGAAGACTTGGATCAGGCCATTGCACTTGACAGGGAAGCGCTAGTTTTGTGCCCTGTCGGTCACATAGATTGGTCCAAGTCATTGAATAATCTTGCAGTTCAACTCTCCACCCGTTTTAGGCACCGAGGCAATGGCGAAGATTTGGATCAGGCCATTGCACTTCACAGGGAAGCGCTGGCTTTGTGCCCTGTCGGTCACATAGATCGGTCCACATCATTGAATAATCTTGCGGTTCAACTCTCCATCCGCTTTGATCACCGAGGCAATGACGAAGATTTGGATCAGGCCATTGCACTTGACAGGGAAGCGCTGGCTTTGCACCCTGTCGGACACACATATCGGTCCTCGTCACTGAATAATCTTGCGAACCAACTCTCCACCCGCTTTGATCACCGAGGCAATGGCGAAGATTTGGATCAGGCCATTGCACTTCACAGGGAAGCGCTGGCTTTGCGCCCCGTCGGTCACACAGATCGGTCCATGTCATTGGGTAATCTTGCGAATCAACTCTTCACCCGCTTTGATCACCGAGGCAATGACGAAGACTTGGATCAGGCCATTGCACTTCACAGGGAAGGGCTGGCTTTGCTCCCTGTCGGTCACACAGATCGGTCCTCGTTATTGAATAATCTTGCGGTTCAACTCTCCATCCGCTTTGATCGCCGAGGCAATGACGAAGATTTGGATCAGGCCATTGCACTTCACAGGGAAGCGCTGGCTTTGCGCCCTGTCGGTCACCCAGTTCGGTCCAAGCCATTGAATAATCTTGCGAACCAACTCTCCACCCGCTTTAGGCACCGAGGCAATGGCGAAGATTTGGATCAGGCCATTGCACTTCACAGGGAAGCGCTGGCTTTGCACCCTGTCGGTCACATAGATCGGCCCATGTCATTGATTAATCTTGCGAATCAACTCTACACCCGCTTTGATCACCGAGGCAATGACGAAGACTTGGATCAGGCCATTGCACTTCACAGGGAAGCTCTTGCTTTGCACTCTGTCGGTCACACAGATCGGTCCTCATCATTGAATAATCTTGCGGTTCGACTCTCCATCCGCTTTGATCGCCGAGGCAATGACGAAGACTTGGATCAGGCCATTGCACTTCACAGGGAAGCGCTGGCTTTGGCCAACTCGATCAGAAACAAAGTTAGTCTGGACTCTGCAGCCGCGATACCGTGACAAGTACTGCCACTGCAGTGCTGCAGTCCTTCGACCGACGGCCGCGTTGGTTTCAAGTTGCAGCAAGTACTACTATGATCGTTATCATCCATCAGTTGCGTCTACAGCTCAGTTGAGTTGACTCTCTAACGTACGTTGTTGAAGTTTTTCGACCTCTAGCACGGGTCCATGATTTGTCGGCTTCGTTTCCCGGAGCACCACGGCGCCTACTCAATGTTTAGTACCTGAAGTCAATACAACATGGCTTGTTGTGTACCAGTAAATATAGCCTCGTCAAGAGTACGGCCTGTTGTGTATTTAAATGACATGGGATCCACCCTTTCTCCAACCTCTTGTCCGACCACCCTGCTTCGCCCAGAGTCCCCAGACTGATCATCAACCTGAATTATTCACGACGGACAACCATAATCAATTGAGGGACTCGAGGTCAGTTCCCCCTCCAGACATCGAGACATTCAACGAAACAAATGCTGCTGAACGCCCGGTACGTAGCTGATGTTCGGAAAGTTGTTCCTGAAACGCCGACTTTCGTCAACGCATCCATTCCCTAGGGCCGACCCCGTGGCAAAATCTGTCGGTGTCTGGGGAAGGTTGCGAATGGTGTAATCAAACGAGAGATGACCTTTTATCAAAGAGTATCATATTGGGCGCAGACATACCTGATGAACCTGGTGCGACTATGGGCTCGTCCTCTTGCAGTGGCTTAGCATGTTGGTTTAGGTCAGATGGGAAGCGAATTCGAACTTGGAGCAGCAAATGTCGAATGCTGACCTCTTCATTTTCTCAGTGTGCACCTGCCTTTAATATCACTCTCAATTCAATGTCATGCCCACCCTGTTCTCATTTGTGGCTGCGCGGTGCAACGGGAGCTTGAATGACCACAGAATGACCGCAATATCAATGTCCGTTTGTTTATTTTCTCCATTCGTGATGAGGAAACACCGATATATTATACTTCAACATTGCCCACACTACTCCGCATTGCGCATGCGCAGCATCTCTTGTGGAGTCAGCATCCTTGTCCGTCGTTACGTGCTTTTGCAAACCAGCACGAACATTATGAGTGCCACACAGTCGGCTCAAGTCACCCACTTGGACAATGGACCCTGAACTCGGACTAGATGCTGGGCATAAAATTGAATGCGATGTATGATACACTGTAAATTCAGTCACATCGGAATTTTATCTGAAATTATAGTATCAGATCCATTGCTGTGATGATCGTCGTGACTAAGATCTGCAAGTGTTCATTTAAGTAACTGGGAGGAACGGAAGGGCTTTGAAGAGACTAACTTCTCTCGGCACTGTTGCCAGTGTCCTCCATGTGCCATACGGCTCAAGTCCAGCTCAGGACATCCTCTGGGTATCACTAATGCAGTTGCAGGGCTATAAAATGGATTTCGAGAAGCGGGTGGTACCCAGAATAAGAGGTGATCTTTGGGTCCTACCACCCATCCACTGTCACAATTCAGGAGAAAGGGGGTCGAACTGCTGTCGTCATGGAGTGCTCCCTCCATTAACTCAGAAGTGTTGCGCAGCGCATAGATGGAGTGGGATGAGAAGCGAATGTTCAATGTTATGGTAGTGATGGACTTGATGGGATACATGATGTGATATTCATCTGAGAACGCTAAATGATCTGACATGGCGCACTGTTGCGATGGCTGCCAATCTGGTGCATCCCAAAGCCGAACAGTGCTATCGCGCGAACCAGTGGCAATGCGAGTGCCATCCGGTGAGAACGAGACCGAGTTAACTGCATGAGTGTGCCCCCACAAGGGTTCACCGACTGGCTGCCCAGTCGCTGTATCCCACAGCCGAATAGTCTGATCCGAAGAACTACTGACGATGCGAGTGCCGTCCGGCGAGAACGATACCGAGTTAACTGAATGAATGTGTCCCCGCAAGGGCTCACCGACTGGCAGCCCAGTCGCTGCATCCCACTGCCGAATAGTCTGATCCGAAGAACCACTGACGATGCGAGTGCCGTCCGGCGAGAACGAGACCGAGTTAACTGAATGAATGTGTCCCCGCAAGGGCTCACCGACTGGCAGCCCAGTCGCTGCATCCCACAGTCGAACAGTGTTATCCCACGAACCACTGACGATGCGAGTGCCGTCCGGCGAGAACGAGACCGACGTAACTGAAAAAGTGTGCCCCCGCAAGGGCTCACCAACTGGCTGCCCAGTCGCTGCATCCCACTGCCGAATTGTCTGATCTGAAGAACCAGTGACAAGGCGAGTGCCGTCCGGCGAGAACGAGACTGAGTTGACTGAACCAGTGTGGCCCCGCAAGGGTTCACTGTTTGGCTGCCCAGTCGCTGCATCCCATAGCCGAACAGTGTTGTCCTCCGAACCAGTGACAATGCGAGTGCTGTCCGGCGAGAACGAAACCGACCTAACTGAACCAGTGTGGCCCCGCAAGGGTTCACTGATTGGCTGCCCCGTCACTGCATCCCACAGCCAAACAGTGTTATCTTCCGAACCAGTAACGATGCAAGTGCCATCAGGCGAGAACGAGACCGATGTAACTGAAAGAGTGTGCCCCCGTAAGGGTTCACTGACTGGCTGCCCAGTCTCCGCATCCCACAGCCGGATAGTATAATCCGAAGAACCACTGACGATGCGAGTGCCGTCCGGTGAGAACGAGACAGACAAAACTGAATCAGTGTGCCCCCGCAAGGGCTCGCCGACTGGCTGCCCCGTTGATGCATCCCACAGCTGAACAGTCTTATCATCAGAACCAGTGACAATGCGAGTGCCGTCCTTCGAGAATGAAACCGAATTAACTGAATGAGTGTGCCCCCGCAAGGGCTCACCGACTGGTTGCCCTGTCTCTGCATCCCACAGCCGAATAGTGTAATCCCAAGAACCAGTGACGATGCGAGTGCCGTCCGGCGAGAACGATACAGAGCTAATTGAATGAGTGTGCCCCCGCAAGGGCTCACCGACTGGTTGCCCTGTCATTGCATCCCACAGCCGAACAGTGTTGTCTTCCGAACCAGTGACGATGCGAGTGCCGTCCGGCGAGAACGAGACCGACCTAACTGAACCAGTGTGCCCCCGCAAGGGCTCACCGACTGGCAGCCCCGTCACTGCATTCCACACCCGAACTGTGTTATCTTCCGAACCAGTGACGATGCGAGTGCTGTCCGGCGAGAACGAGACAGATAAAACTGAATCAGTGTGCCCCCGCAAGGGCTCACCGACTGGCTGCCCTGTCATTGTATCCCACAGCTGGACAGTGTAATCCCAAGAACCAGTGACGATGCGAGTGCCGTCAGGCGAGAACGAGACTGAGCTAACTGAATCAGCATGCCCCAACAAGGGCTCACCGACTGGCTGCCCCGTCGCTGCATCCCAGAGCCGAACAGTGTTATCGTCCGAACCACTGACGATGCGAGTGCTGTCCGGTGAGAACGAGACCGAGGTAGCTGAATCAGTGTGCCCCCTGAGCACGATCCGAACAGCTGGCCAGTTCATATCACGTCCCGATGCCACACGAAGAGTATTTGGAAAGCGTGCAGAAAAATGTCTCGATAGCGGAGAGTTGGCAGGCAAGAATGGGAGTGCTGATACATATAGATGCGGCGTGCTGTGTAAAATGACGCCGGCAAAGACTTGAATGAACCTCTGTGTGTCCATTGCAATCGACGAGACATCTTTGAATTCGGGATGGTCCTGTGGGGGCGTGAGCGCTTTATCTGGCACTCAGTAGCAATGTACTCACCTTCAGCCACTGGGGAATGAGGGGAAGGGCAGGAACTGCACTACTGAGCGCATTGATCAGGGCGAGTAACTCGAGCCAGAAAAACAGCCGCTCGTGGTCGAAAAACAATTTCACTTCTTTCGCAAGCTCCTTGTCGAAGACTGCGGTTCGTACGTGCGACATCCAAAATCGACAGGAATATGACAAATGTGGGGGAATGTGTTTGTGGACTCGTTCTTGCAGCATGGGATCTCTGCTATTAGGTAGATACGACGACTTTAAATCACAGATGTTGAAGCGAAGACCGTCTTCCATCACTCGAAGTGACGCAAATGCAAGGTCTTGCTGCGCCT
Source organism: Suillus brevipes Sb2 (assembly GCA_011800875.2). Taxonomy (NCBI): domain Eukaryota; kingdom Fungi; phylum Basidiomycota; class Agaricomycetes; order Boletales; family Suillaceae; genus Suillus; species Suillus brevipes. The sequence goes on along the minus strand of JRHT02000125.1, from coordinate 53,738 downwards.
TTGACAGGTCGATGAAAAACTCTCCACTGGATGGTTTGTCCGTCAAGAAATCATGGAAGGATGCGTGAAGGGGTCGGATTGGGGAATCTGGGTTGGTGGTGCCGCTTAGGAGGGAGCCCATGCTTTTTACCACAAGCCCTACGTCGAAATCGTCCTCTCGCGTTGGAAAATGGCGCCTCATGGCATTCAAGGAAGCTAGGGGAAGAGGTTCAGCTGTGCCTAGTATTTGTCCCATCACTGAGCGGAATCTCGCTAGCGCCGTCGAACGCAATTCCCACGAATGCCGGACATGGGTAGATGTATCCCTAGGCATGATATTTGTTAGGATGAGGTCATACATGCTGTTCAACAGCATGTCTCTTTTAGCAGGGTCGCGTGATACCACGTCGTTGTAGCAATCAATTGGAGATAGTCCCACATAGGACTCTTTGATGTATCCGCAAGCGAGACGCGCCCACTCGAAAAGTCCATCAGCTTTCTTGGCGAGGATTGCGAACTCTCTGTCCTGGAAATCCAACCCTTCCAACTCCTTAGATACGTAAGCATGGATGTCGCGCTCTGCCACCGCTGTTGGAATATCATCCATGGATATCTGTTGAACATGTCGAACGCCGCGAAACTCGTCCTTAATGTCACCAAGCGGGCGAGAGGTAACAATGAAGCGGAAGTTGCCTGGGAGGTCAGTGATTTTGGAAACAGCGGGGTTTTGATGCTTGCCAGCTAGAATGCGGAGGAGGTCTCTTCGTGTCTCCACTCCACCGCTCTCGTCCAGTGCATCGATCACGATCACGATGGGTTCTCCAGTTGACCCAGATGATTTCCCAATTGGTTCGATAAGAAGCTTCTGCCATTGCCGAACGATATCCGCAGTCTTCTTGAGCGAACTCGCAGCCTGAACCACACCTGACAATGCCCGCCTCATTTCCGGATCACGGTCAGCCAGGTCACGCGCAATGGTGGAAAAGATCTTTTCATGGCGACGATCTGCTTCTCGCTGGCGGTCAAAACAATAGAATGAACCAAGCCCTCCCACGTCTTCAAACCAATTACCAATGGTGTGGGCGATAGCCGATTTGCCCTTGCCTGCAGGGCCAGATAGCCATAGCACACGTGGGACGTTGTCTCCAGTGCTGTTGACCCATTCCGTGATTTGGGAAAGGATTTCCGTGCGCGTGCCTTCAAGGCATTGCTTCCTGGTATCTAGTCCCGCGCCCTCTGCATAAGTTATACCGCCGAGGTCCTGTAGTTCTTCTGAAACGGTATGAGTATATGTCAAATCACAAGGACGTCCGAACCCATACCTGTATGGTGGACATGTATAGCTATGTCGTGGATGTTTATGGCTACATCGTGAGTAACCTGGTCCCGGAAGTTTTGCATGAGCCCGTCGAACACGTCACTGTACTTTTGGATGGTATCTGTCGTTTCCGAGACGATGTTTTTTCCGAGTCTCTTCCCTGTGATGATGGTAGAAGCTTGAGACGGTACAGAGTGAAGCAGCTTGTGACACTTACAAAAGTTGCTGATCTCCGAATAATCTTTGATGAAATGGGCACATTCACGAATCTGCTGAGAAATCTTGCCAAGGATAACGCCCATCGACAACATTTGACTAAGCTTCTCGTTTTGTGTCACAAAGTCGTAAACTTCACATAACTTCTCGAGAAGTTTGACTACCGCTGCGTCACGATCCGCCTGAGCTAAAATAATCTGCACAAATCACTACTGAGTAGTGGGAGATAGGAAGAAAGACAAATAAGACATACTTTGGCTGTATATGACAACACGCCTAGTGCCATTTTTGCATATGGATGTACCTGCGAAGCCAAATCAGTTCAGTTCCGATCGAAAGAAAAGTACATACATCTGCTATCTTCCCGATGACAGCGTCAAATATCCTGAGGGGTTCAAGATATGTGTTCTGGAGATTGTCAGCAGTGTCGAGATCAACTTGTGCATCTTGGCCAACAGACGCCACAGTTATCGCAGGTCCCGAAAGTGGATGCATGCGCCTTGCAGCCTGTTGTGCATCCCGAAGCTCCGATGGGATATCAACCTCCACTTCCACACCAGATGGAGCAATTTGACCCTGTGCGACCATCAGAATTTAGAGAGAGCAGAGACTGAAGGACAAGTTTGAGAACTTACCTCGATATTGGGGGTCGATAGAGCACCTTCATGATAGATATTCGGGGAGATAGGGCTATTATGGCTGCGGGAATCCTTCGAGCGCTTATGCCAATCTCAGTCGTCTTCCAGGATATACATTATGCATGCTCGTGGACTCACAGAGGTTCTTAACTTGTCCACGCCGTCTTTAACGCTGCCCTTAACCTCCCCCAGAAACCGACGGAATTTGCTACGAGGTCGGTGCTAGACGAATGATGCGTCAATGTCAGTGTTTGGAGTGAAGGGAACTAAGCGATCCTCATAAGCTACGTACTGAGCTTTCACGAACTGTTGCTTCATTAGATGTACGGGTTTCTTTTGTCGAATCCTTCGATGAGTTGCCTTTCTTCATTGCAACTGGCAGTTGAAGCGAAGTGAGATAAGAGACACAATGTATATACAAGAACAGTGGGCAATATTTGTTGCAGTGTTGGACGAGCGCTTAGCGATAAGCACTCTAATTTCGACTATGTCATGGAACGATGTCTGACAAAGTTCATCCCCACGGACTGTGTGTAGAATTTCTGTAGTTTGAGCGACTACTTGTGAGAGTATGGAATTATCCGAGATGCCGTCGAACGAAACAGTGGAGAGAAGAGTATCTATGCGCCCCCCAAAGTCGCGGTGGATTGAAGAAACAAAAGAAGATTAATTTACAGCGAGCAAGTACTGTCACGTGCTTGGAGAGCGTCGCGTCGTTTGGCTTTGATTGCACACTGAACTTGTATGATAAGTTGTATCATGATTTACACAATCTTCTTCTCATCGGATGAGGCTCGCATTGTGACTAGTTGGGAGGGTACATGTATCCAGCTGTGGGATGCAGCCATTGCAGGAGTAGGTTCCCCCAGAATAGAATTCGCACAAAATTCGCACCACCATCCCTCGGAAGGTATCAGCATTTCAGTCAACGCTTGGAAATTTCGCCTCATTCGATTTTCATCCAGCTTCAAGCACGCTCTCTGTACAACCTCCCACTCGCTCAATCTACACCACCTCATGACCGTAGCTCAACCTCAGTTTTGCCAATGTTTCTCTCTTGTTCTCTTCCGTTCTAAGCCATTGACGACTTTTTTGCGCTTTGTCGAATTATCACCTTGCAGCCTACCCAGCAGAATCTCATTCGGAGGCATTGATGTCAGATAAATACACGAAGCACGATGTTGAGGGCAAGTCTGATTCGTCCTGTGATTTATCCATAGTCTCAAGCCTGTTATGCGAGTGGCTATCTGCTGGAGTATAGCTGACGATGTGGATAACTAGTTCGTGAGTGCACGGACCGATGAATTGTCACGAACCGATTGATCACGGTGAACAGCTTAGTCGATGCTCCCCATGAGAATCCAAGAACAAGACGCAAATTCCGTATATTGCAAGTCGACGATCGCTATGCGTCGTATGCGAGCTGTTGCGCCAGGTACGACTCATTTCTGTCACGGGTGTTTGGTAGCGCAGTCCCTGTTTTCCACAAACCATTGGTGCAGGCGACTCAGGAAGTTGGACCATCTTACAGTAATTCGGAAGTTGGTCAGCTCGTCGGTGGCCCGGGCTTGACTGTTTTCACAGTCGGAGATATCACTAGCCGCCCATTGCTCATTCACTACGCAGTTCGGATACTGGTTGAAGACCAATCAATATCCGAACTGTCATTTTCATTGGTATGGCAGCGGAGGGCAGCGGGCACGGGAGCGAGCAATGAATATTCTGGACCCAGGAACATGAACCCATTAATACGATGCTATTTCCCTCCGCGATTGTCTAAATTATGTCTGTCCTGGCACTGACTCGAGTGTGTCTTGACTCATGAGCTGGAACTCAGCGCCATACGAGATGTAAGTCATCGTTTGTTGGTCTTTTGATAGATAAATTTGTTTCACAGCATTGATGTTTGCGAGATGTCTGGCAGGTCTTCGACACCAAAGAACTTGATGGACGTTTCGTCGACTGGGAAACATACTTACGGCACCTTTCATTCAACTTTAAGCTGCTGAAAGTGGAATGAATGGTCGTTAGAGAGCGATTTTCGGCGTGCTTCTCTAGATCTGTCTATCCATTGCCACTCGTGCTACCAACTCACCCGCAGACGATGCAACAGATCTTGTCGTGTTAACAAGACCCGACCCCGTTTTTCAATGCGTGTGCCCAAGTGGTCGAAGCAAGCCGTGTAGCGAATATATTAGAAAACCGTTAGAGTATGGTTTCCTACTTTTACTGTCGATATAAACGAAGTTGAGTCCCTCGTTGGCAACACTCCAGCTCGTTGTTATTTTACATAATAATAATAAAAGGACAACGGACAAAAAGGATGGGCCTGTTAGGTTTAAAATGGAACAAGAACAACATCCTGAGGTGCGAACAGAAGGGTATACGTAATGATACTTGTGCACCATCAAATACCAAATCTCCGGGAACTGTTTCAAAGGGTCATAGCAGCAGTACAATTTACAGCGATTTCACCGTTCTATAAAGAAATGTTAGCGCGAATTCCTGGAAACGACGTCGAGGTCTCACATAATACACCGGACCAGTACAACACACAGTCTCATTAACACAATCCGAGACATCACCTACAGCTGCGATGACCTCGCAGCCTATGCCAACAAGCTCACTCAGATCAGAGTCGCTGATCGAATATGAGGTCAAGATATCTCGACTGGATACGGAGGACTGTTGAGAGGGGTATGTTTATGAGCCTCTTCTAATCAGTTAGTGGATTGTGTATGATACTCACCGTCGTAATGTTGGAACAACACATGGCTTCCCCTGAGTCGCAGTAATAACTTTCAGAAGCAACAGCTTGCAAAAAAACAGCGGAAGCTATCAGAAATTGAGGCAGCATTGGGATTTTATGAGGGTGCGAGATGAAGAAGCCTGGTGCTAGGTGAAGGTTGCAATCGACTCTTAAGTCTCGAGCCAATTGTTTTATCACCGCACGACTTTGTGGATGTTTGACTCGAATTAAATTAACGATGTCATGAAAATAACAAGGCGATAGAAACTGACGGAGATTTATTATTGTTACGTTCGTTGTCTGGATCCTGACCCGAATAGCAAATAGGTTATTTGAACCTCGAGAGTGCGCCACGATCACACGAAATATCTTGCCCCCCATCATGAAGCAGAGGTCTGCCGTGTAAAGGATGAAAGAATGCAGAAAGTTCCTAGATGCATACAGGTTAGTGATTTAATCCGCAGATACCAAGACTCGTGCTTACCTGTTCCTACAGGGATACACACAGAATGTTGGAAGATCAATAAGCAAAATCACATATCCTTACTGTTATGGGACGGGAGCTTGCAGCACTGTGAGTTGGGGCACTGGGACGCAGTGCTTAAGGATGCCGGGTTGAGTGTCTAAATCGCACATGTGGATTTTGGTACCATCTCCGTCGTGTAAGCCAGTTCAGGTGAGTTGCGTAAGAGAACGAGTTTGAGCTCGTTAATGAGGCTGGTCAGGCGCCTGCGCAGCACCATTCTTTTGAATATGCGAGGGAGTCACGGTGGACTTGGTGTTATAGTCACTCGTATGATAGTTACCGCACTAGAGACTATTATTACTTACTTGGTATCAGCTTCAAATCAGGAGAAACCGCGCTCGTTATACTTCTTGTCATTGTCGCTTTTGCAGTTTCAGCGGCCTCGCAGTGTGGGGTGCTCGGGGACGACGAGAGGGACATGGCCGACTCGTACTGCCAGTGCTAGCCTTAGTAATCATGGTACAATTACGTCACGTGAACAAATTTCATTTTTTCCCCTCACATCATCAGGCCTACCATCCTAAACCTGAACGTCGAATGAGGCAAGGACTCCCAGGGCTTCGGTGATCCAGATCCTGTTCAATTCGTGGAACTGAAGCTTGTTAGTGTGCCCTTCGAGGAGTCGACGCATCGACACATACTTCAATGACTGGTTGATCGGTCACTGAACGTATCTGATGAAGCCCCTCTTTGCATGGTATATATTTGGGCGTCCACACACGGATCAAATTACTTTTCAACTTCCAAGATAGCAGTTTGTTTCAGGAGTAATTATCCCGATGTCTTCCTCCACTCCCACTCTCACAAACGACGGGTCTTGTGGTGTCAGGTTCAATGCCTGCATTTTTATGATTTCCCTCATTCTGGCAATCCTGTTCCTCCCGTGCTACGCAGTGATTTTGTGTTATGCACTCCGCTATATCGTTTTATGTGTGTGTGGTGCACTCCGCGCTATACGTGATATGCTCTTCGGTAGAGCTTTGGATGTGCAGATAGATTCCATTGAGGACGACAGGGGACATAGAGGAAGCGAAACACTGATTCCTCTAGTGTTCTGCGGGACTTGGATGAGACCTCCCTCACCTACCGAGGAAGCCGCGAGTGTGGGTCAGTCTGAATGGTCAAGTGTTCAGGTGTGTGTTGAACTGAAGTTCTGTCGCTTGTAACGTCTGATGATATTTGGTCATAGCCCGTATCTGTGTCTGTCAGCTCTCAGGTTGCATGTAAATCCGCTCTTGGAGTTGGCACGGCTGAACCTGCGGTATCTGCTTATGCTTCTACATGGTCTCCCAATGATTTCAACTTTTCTTCGCCGATCCAGAATCTCCCAGAGACCGCGATGATCGCCGTGATGATCCAGATGCCTTCTTCCATTCTTCGTCGTCTGAAGGATAGAAAGGGCCTCCCATATAATTTCGCTAGACCAGATAATGCGCTGTCAGAGTTCCAGATTGGCGTAGCACAGGTTCAGTACGTGGACACTCGATGTTGACATGGTCTGCGTTTTTTGCTGCAAGTCTCAGCACACGCATGCAGCCGCTCAGCGAACGGACTGTGGGTGACTCTGAGGTCTAGATGTGTTCACACTTTCACTCGTGTACTGTAGCAGACTAGCAGTATGGCCTTCATGAAGATGCGTTGTTAGACCACACATCTCACATCACTCATTTGCGCGTTTTGAATTGGTGACACTAACGTTTCCGAATGGACCAGGAATAAGTGGCATATTCTCATACCATCGTGCGAGTTTGAAGAGCCGACACTCGAGCCAGAGCGCGGCACGGAGCACGAGCAAACTGACGTCCAAGTTGGACAGTAAGGGCAATCAAATTTCGGTGTTGCACATCCATGCCGTCAGAATTTACCTACATTTTACTTCTGAATTTACACCCGCAACGGTGTGCGCAAGTAATATTACTCCGGCCAGCAGTAGTAATACGTCACGATGTGGCTGTGCAGAGCGTCGAGCCCGATTTGTTCAACTGACGTGTTGTGCACTAAGTATAGTCAGTACTCTCCTTCTTCCAACCCGTCATGTCCCTCGTAACCCGCTGGTTTTCAAAGGTAAGGCATTGGCTCTTTTTCTGTGATTTTGCGCTAAATATTCTATATTAGAGTGGGTCAGAGAACTACGAGGAAGTTCTCTCTGCATTAGCAGCAGATGTTGCACGAAGGCAGACACGTCTGGCAGAGATCCGACTTCGTGAGCGGCGGACAACGCTCCAGTTCACGCTTGGAACACTGTCTCTATGGATTTCATTTGTATACTTGTGGTATACACGCATACTTCCTGCGGCGTGGCACGACTCGCTGCTAGCGAAAGTAGCAGTCCTAGTGGGACCTGTAATGTATGTGCCACTATGCATTTGATTTCATTCCCACCACATTCATATATCACCCTAGAATATTGTTCGCACGAAGAATGATGCAGATATGGTATTCGTGGAAAGGCGGACGAGAAGGTGAGTTTCTCAGAAATACATCCTTTCACCACCCAATGAGACTGCCGCAGAGAAAACCCTCAGAGTTGTCACTCAAAAGCAGCGAGCCAAAGTTGAAGAAATCAAGAAGAAGACCAACTATGACTCGACACGGAGCCTGCTTGAGAAATACGCTGATCCTAACACCCCGATACGCCGTCTGCAGCCTCCTTCACAGCCCCGTACACCACTGTCCACAAACCCACAGGCACACATGCAAACACCTGTCGGCCAACAAAGGAATCTGCCCCTGCAGCTTTCGCGTGCGTATTTACGTGTTCTATGGATAGTTTGACATTCTGACACATCGCGCAGCAACGCCTCAGCCAATTCAGCCGACCCGTAAGCAATGGTATGACAAACTTGCCGATGCCATTCTGGGCGACGAGGAGTCATCAATGAGCGTAACTGCCTCGCGCTACGCATTGATCTGCCAGAAATGCTTCTCACACAATGGGCTCGTCAAGGAGAGCGTCTGGGAGGACACCCGTAAGATCGCTCAAAACCTGTCCGCTCGACATACTAATCCATCTGCTAGAGTACGTGTGCCCGAAGTGTGGCTTCCTGAATCCTTCCGCTAGGTCAAAGAGACTGGGACTTCAACGCACGCCATCGCCACCCGTCAATATGGACACGGACCCAATCGCATCTCCGCAACCTGTCTCTATGGAGGGCGTGGAGTCAACCGCGCCATCCGTCGACACGGTACCTGAGAAGAAAGGGAAAGAGCGAGTCCGGTCGCGAGAGGTGGCTGACCGTACATGAGGTGAGGCACCGCAGGCAGCATTTCACATCGTAATCTGTTCATTTTGAGGGTATAATAATAAGCCTTGAGGACGTTTCACTTGGTTTATAGCATTATCACCACTATCACCAGTAGTAGTCACACTTGACCTCGCTTTGGTCCATCACACCCCTTTCGAATCCATATAATGTAGTATCAGTCAGTAGGTAATGGTTGACTTGCAACGAGAATTGGATTCAAGTCTGTTGTTGTACCGAGGCAACTGATTCCTCCCAACGGTCCTGTGACTTATGGATCGGTGTGAAAGTCTTCAGTATAACATTGATATGCTTGAAGATCGGTTACCGAGGCCACACCCTATGAATTCATCGTTCAATATCACCGCCGACAAGAGACGTTGGAAAAAAGATACTGACCTTGTAAGAAGTGAAGACTAAACATACAGTGAGTTATCTACATAATCTTATAAGGACTAGACTCACAGTTTCCAGGATCGTACTTTTGCTTAATGGAAGACAAGTTCGCATATTTGTACCCAAAGAACACTGTACAGGCCTAGTTTCAAAAGGGGAAGATAGAAGCCAACGAGAACTGACCTTGCTGCCAGTTCACTTCGAAAGCGTCGCCTTCATTCTGATAACTGCTCGCAATACCAAGCGCGGCAAGGGGATCAGTCGCACCGTGGATTGCTTCCACAATCGCATCGTTGGTCGTCTCATTGGCATCAATTGTCCATGGCCTGAAGAACTCATTAATCCAGTCTTGTCTACGCAGCATGTTCATAACGCACATCGCATAGACCACATGCCACGCGGCTTCATATAACCCAGGGTTCGCACCCGTCTCGTTGACCTTCTGGCGCGTGGCAGCTGGCATGTTCCCTAATAAGAACGGCGGGACCGCACCGAAGGTGCCTGACGGTCCAGACAGGAGTGGTTCATTAAGAATTTGACTTCCTGTCCAGATTGCTTCCGCTACTTTTTGTATTGACGTCGGAGTTAAGAGGCTCGTCTGTGGAATGAGACGGGACGAGAGTTGATTTGATGCACCGTAAAGGTTTACGCTGTCGAAGAAAGGCCCGATGTTCTCCGTTTCAGCAGCTGTGACGGATGCAAACATCGTTGCCGAGGTTGTGTTTGATACCACGCTATAATTAGACGAAAGTGTGAGGAGTTCAGAGAAAATTGGGTAGAGGGTTGATATGTGTGATGTCGTTGTGGGCAAGTAAAAGTTCTGCGAAAGAGATGAGGGATCAAGTTGACGAATCAGATTTCTTAGCTTACGAGGATGTACTGAGCCTCAAATGGAACCAGAACTGACACAATGCCAGAGTTAACCAGCTCATTTTGGTACTTGCCCAGGAGTGCAATAAAATCAATGGCAAGCGCAGTCAAGTTTTGGGAAGGATTCGGCTCAATAACAAGAAGAGACGCCCCGATGCCAATGACAGGATATGTTTGAATTGTCATTGACGCTGCGGGAAACGAATCAGTTGTCATCTATGGTCAGTGGTGCAGGTTACCCACTGATGATTCCCCAGCTTCCGGCGCCTCCGCCTCTCACAGCCCAGAAGAGCTCAGGGTCCTGGAAAGCATTGATTGTTCTTATACTTCCATCAGCAGTCACGATCTATCAAAGAATCATCATGAGATCGAGAGGACCATGCTGAGATTAGAAAGCGTATCCGTCACCTCGACTTCAAGAACGTGATCAGCCTGTACCAAGGTCATTTGAGTGATTCGCATTCTTATACAAAGAAAGATTACACACGCCGAGCCCATATGCGGGTGTCAATCTTGGGTCGATGTTATTACGCGAGGTGAACTGGGATCAAGTCGAGCTACTCACACTCCATGTCCACCGCCTTGTAAATAGCCGGCAGCTGAGTTCTCAGATTAGACAAATCACTAATAAAGGGGAGACCTCTATTACCTCCAACAGTAGTACATGCTCCTAATACAGCAGAGAAATTCATCATCCCTGCATAAGCATATACTAATAAAAAGCGTTAACCCCCGCACGACGTCATCTGAGAGCCGATAGGTGCATACTGTTGTGCAGCTGTGCGCCCGCGCCAAGAGTCAACGCTGGCACGGGCGCTGCAGCGGATCCTTGTGGCACAAACTCGGAGACGTATGATATCTCATCCATAGTGTGTGTATTTACCTGGAGTGTTGATGGACCTGCCGATCTCCCAAGGTAATCGTGTCCTATCAGGTAGTCAACTAACATTACCCTGTGAACATACAGCAAGAATGCCTCACCCGTGTTCTTGACCGTCAATTTCACTTTATTCTTCACAGCCCATTTTACAACAATGCTCGCGTCACTTGCATTGCTGATTGTGACGCTATAAGGAGGTGTAGTACCTTGACGACACACCTGGTCTTGAATTATCTGGGGGTTGCTATAGTTCAGGGGACACCCATTCCCATAACCGCACGCCTCCCAATTCGCCCACAACAGAGCCGCCGGAACACTTTCCCGCTAATTTGAGAGGGATCGACAAGATTCTGGTTTTAAGAAGAAAGCTCGACTTGCCATTGTGTCGTTGTCGTAGCCCGTAAGCACTGTCTGGCACTCGTCGTAGTCGAACAGAGGATCGGAGGAGTAGCAAACAGCAGCCCAAGGTCGCAGATTTTCAAGTCGTCCTCCCAGGGATGCGTTCAATGAAGCCCACTCCGAGGCAGAGGGCCATTTTTTACTCGAGAACGAGACAAATTCTGGAGTGTCGTACGGGGCTTGCAGATTGGCTATTCCACTTGTGGAGAATAACAACGGCGACAGAATTATGACTGCTTGCTTCATAGCGTGGAGAATGCAGTCGTTTGGCAGGCGTTGCGTAGGGGGCGGATCCTGGCTTATGCAACGCGTCTTTAAATCAAACGACAGCGTTGATGGGCGCTATCACGCGCTATTACCAAGAGAGTACACATTGATGAACCTGTCGTGATGCACCCAGACGTCCGACAAATTTCGGAAAATAAGGTACCAAGTCAATGGTCCGTGACGAAATTTCCACGAACTGATAGAAACGAAGGGAATGCATTCAGGTCCAGAAACGAAACGGGAACATTGACAATGGTGGGAGCATGAATGTTATGCAACGGAATTTTTGTAACGCCGTGTTGGGCCTTAACTCAGTGCTGGCTTGGGACCAACCTGTGCTGGCTAGTAGCTGCTCGGCATCGATATTATTAGACATAACGCAACTCATAAATATCCAAAGTTACGCACCCTCTGGCGAGCATTTCAATGCTCGCAGGCACCGTCAACGTTTAATTAGACTTTCAGATCAGGTGATCCACAATATCTTCTATCCGCCCAAGATGTTTAAACTTTAAACCCTGGTACTACGGTAGTACAATTGCCACCCACCGCTGTCGACATGAGGGAATCTTCACGATTGAAAGAGCCTATCCGGTTGGTGACGGAAGAAACTTACTTTAATTTAGGTGATTAGTCACCAACGCACTGCCGCAGGACACCAATGCTGCCTGAATGATGAGAGATCGAAAATTTGTGTAAACCAGGAACATACATCTAACTCGGTCGCAGGTCCGGGTGCAGCGCCCTGCATCGGCTGACTCGGAACAAGGCCCATCTCTAGCTTGAACACTACAGCCAAAACGGAATTGGAATTGGCCAACTTGATTGACTTGACCAAAGGTTCAAAGCATAGTACGCGGTCAAAATGTCAGATCGAGACCTATCGACATTCATTAGAGTAGGACACACCACGACGAAACCAAAGTACTCTTGTTACTTGTAGCACATTTTCACATCCACAGACTTGAAGACGAACAACCTATCTCTCGTTGCGATCAACGAAACATTAACACGTGGTGATGCTGTGACCTGTTTCCACCTAAGCTGCTGAAGCGTGCGATCGACCCGTGCGTCGATCCTGACCAGGTCGGTGACTGCAGCTCTTCAAGTTCAATTTCGAACTCCGATCCACCCAAACTCGAAGACTTGGCGGAATATCTAGATACACAGCAGCATCGACGAACATCTATGCATAATGAGAAAAAAATGAGAGTTCCAGGCTAAGCTCCTCCGTAATTAGTATATATGGGGCATCCACTCCCCCTTACTCGTGGTGTGGTGCTAGGGTCAGGGGCCAGGGTCCAGAATCTATGCCATATTCCGAGTCATTGGTATATGATACCACTCAACTACAGGCATCAAACAGTCTAAGATTCATTGCTAGACACTGACTACATTAAACGTGAGCTCCATTCCTAGGCCTAAGGGCCCGACTTCGGTAAGTAGGGACGATCATCAATAAAACATCTAAAGGTGAAAACGTGGCCTTGGACATGACAAACATACAGATGTAAGATCCAGCTAGTCGTGCAACAATCGAATGAAAAAGAAATGCGGCTACAATGGTAAGACGTGTGTGGCCCATCTAAGGGGCGCAGTGTACGGTATGTACATGCACTTAGATGTACACATGAGATGGGACTGGGGTACTCGCTACGTCTTGCCTTTAGCAGCAGTCTTGCTGATGAGCTTGGCCTTTTCCAATTGAGCCTCGCCTGCATGACGATCAGTACACGCTCAGATGAGGGGGAGTGGAACCGTACTATGCTTCACAAGGTTCCTCTTGTAGTCGACGATACTGATATCCTCCTTCGTAAGATTGCGAATTGTTTTATCAGCGACTTCCCAAAGCTCCTCAGCAACTTGACTGATCAAACGGAAGTCGTGTGACACGATCACCACACCACCTTCAAAGTCCTTGATTGCAAGCGCGAGTGCATCGATGGAGGCCATGTCCAAATGGTTCGTCGGCTCATCTGTGCCGCCGCTGATGAGCGGATTGTCAAAAAGCGAGTGAAAAAAAGAACGAACCAAGAAGTAGGATGTGAGGATGTTCCATCGCGAGCTGTGCGAATACCACTCTAGATGGCTGTGAGTCTGACATCACTATTCATAATAAACCTCTTACCGGTTTCTCAAGCCGTCTGACAGATTGCTGATGACGCTTGTCTGGTGCGCACCGCTCAAGCCAAAACGGCCGAGTTGCTGCCTCCACGCCATGGCGTCCTTCTCGGGGTACTTCTCGTAGAAAATAGATTGGAAGTACTCGATCGGACTTTTGTCGTATGGCAGCTGATCCGCGCTGTGTTGGCTGTACTTGGCGAGTTTAAGCGCAGCATGTTTGGAAACAGTGCCTTGAGAGGGTTGTAGAACACCAGTGATGAGGTTGAGAAGTGTCGATTTTCCGGCACCGTTGGCACCGAGGATGGCTACACGAGAGTCCATACTACATAAAATGAGCTAGATACTTAAGATAGGATAAAAAAACATACTCTATACCGAACGACAATTTTTTGTACAAGTAATCTTCAGGCTTGCCCGAGTATGAGAAGGCAACTTCGTCGAATGCAATGATGGGAGGAGGGAGTTTGCGAATATCCTCGAAGTGGAAGCGCAGCGGTCGAGGCGTCTCGACTTTTTCGACGAGTCCCGCCGCCTCCATCTTGTCGATAATTTTTTGTTTCGACTTTGCCTGCTTGACGAGATTGGCATATGTACCAGCGGAAGCGATGAATCTGACAGCGTTTAGTCGATAGTGAACTGCGAGGAAGAGAAAGACGTACTTTTTGATGTGGGCTATTTCTTCTTGCTGCTTGTGGTATGCCTTCATCTGGTTCACCTCGTTCTCCTGCTTAGTGCGTACATAGGTGGTGTAGTTACCAGTGTAGTATACGAGCTTCTTCTTCATCGTCAAATCCATGACATTAGTACAGACCGAGTCCATGAAATCTTGCGAATGCGAGGTGATAACAAGAATGTGGTTGTATGTTGATAAATATGCTTCAAGCCAAACAACAGCGCCGAGATCCAAATGGTTTGTCGGCTCATCAAGGAGTAGTAGATGTGGCTTGACAAAGAGTGCACGCGCAAGGGCAACACGCATACGCCAACCACCACTCATATCTCTTGTAGGACGGGCCATCATAGCCTGGCTAAAGCCAAGACCATGAAGAATGCTGCCAGCCTTAGTCTCGAATGTGTTTGGATCCATCTCCTCGAGTTCTTCGTACGCGGCCTCCAGGGCGGCGTCATCAACATCATCTGCGATGCTGAGATCTTCGATGCGCTTTTCAAGTTTAGCGACCTTCTCGCGAGCGGAAGCCACGATGAAGTCAACGGCGTTGACATCGGATGGCTCTGCCTCACCACTGACGAGGTAGATGTCAATGTGTGGTGGAATTTCAATGTCGCGCTCTGCGATGGATTGGAGGAAAGTGGACTGGGGGGATGTGTAAGATGATAAGATACAGAGAGTGTATGTAAATATACCTTTCCAGACCCATTCTCGCCCAATAGACCATAGCGCTGTCCGTAGTTGAGGGAAATTTCTGCACCCTCGATAAGCAGACGACCATGGAATGATAATGTGTAGGAATCGATTTTAATATCTCTGCCTTTCACGTCTGACACAAGCACTCCCGCTGCACTCCTAAGGCTGGATCAGAACCCTCTATCATAATAGACATGATACACACCTATCGGTTGCGATCTGGAGCTTAGCCATAGATGTCAGGTCATCCGTGCTGTTGGCGGCAGAAATGCTGGTGAGTGGGGTATGGGACATGCTGCCTGGCATAGAGTCATTGGGTGTAGACGTCGAAGTGGTACCATTGTTCTTTGCCGATTGCTTTGCGGCCTTTTCTGCGAGCCTCTTCTGCTTTGACGCTGAGGGAGGCATCGTGAATGATGTGCACGATGCAAAATCAATTTCTCGCAAAGATTATGTTCGGAGTTCAAAGATTTGTGATCTATTGATTTGATAAACGATTATTTGAATAATTACATAATTAATGCGAAGCGCATCGGATCACTTTTCTACTCCCGAACTTACCAACGACGTCCGCTATGGTGTCCATCGGTTGAAGATTCATATCATTTTCAGCTTCCCTGGGATGGTGAGTTACTTTTTCGCGCATTGTAACCTCTGCTTGATGCACATATAGTCTACAATCCTGCTGTGTGGATAGCACACTTGGAAACGTCTTTATTCTGGCATCCCTGAAGCGCATTCAAAAGCAGTGGTCGATCTCTCATACCAGTATCACATGAGCGAGGAAATCATCATGTGGTTGCACAACAAGTCAATTGTCTCCGATATAAATCAGAAGAAATGCTCAGGGTGCGAGGTACTTTGCTGGCTGCGTCATTTCTGACTGAAAAGTTTAGTTCAGTGCTTGTAACGTGGCCCTGGTGAGCTGTCTGGTCCACTGTAAAGGAGTATACATAGGCTTGAGGAAAACGATCTCAGAATCGGGGACTTCGTGGAACATGTCGTGGCTCTGGACCGCCGAAACATTCTTGGGGTCTTCATCGCTACCACGCCTTATTCGAAGTCGGAAGGACAGCGATCCTAATTGAGATAAGTCAAGGATATCTCCATGGGCAGATCCCGCGACAAAGGATAGGTGTGTATGTGCTATAGGTTGCAGCTATACATTGTCATATTGAACCCTTCCTCCTGGTCGGAGACACGAGGACTGTCGTATAGGTAAATGCGTCGTCCGAGTTAAGTTGATAAATCAATACGTGGGACTCGATCCAACATGCATAACAGGCGCCAGGTGTGTCATTCCAAGTCCTGCGAAGCGACGCAGAATACACCGGCGGCTACTATCGGCGATGAAACCAAGAACTCTGAGGTTCGAAGAAATGACATTCAAGGGCTGGTCCATCTTGCAGGACGTCGTTAACGCTGATCATGTCTTCTGCACACAGGACATGGATGTATTTCACCCACATGACGTGAACTAGGTGTACCAGTCACCCTAAACGCTGACCAGTCTCCCATCTGACTCGGACCTCGAGGTTCATTAGTATATTCCCGATCTCGAGAAAATTTTACCATGATCCCATTCTATCAGGGAAATTCTACTTTGGCCTTTAGCTATAGGCAATAGCTCGATATCTGATAACTTGACTTGGCATCTCTGAACTTCAGTGTTACGCTCAAACAAATGTCCCAACTTTGAACCCATATGAAGGGTATGATTATGTAATTATAATATCACCGAGCACCGTCCGATATTACTAGTACTGCCATGGAGAATTAAGAGACACCGTTCAACTCCTCCAGAACTGTTGCTGTATTTCGCCGATATAAGTACGGTGAGACTTTCCAGGTCTCGTGAGTCAAAGTCCAATTGTTAGAAGGCCCTCTGCAGCATCGAAGCGACGCATGCCAGTCTACTGTATGGTGAGAACTTCAAGTTAAACGACCATATTAATAACGTACTCCACCCTTTCCTCCACTTACTTCCACTTGTTGTGGGACGCACTGGGGCAAACTTAAGAACGGCCGTCATCATCATCATCTGATTTGCCGCTAGGTTCTGCCAGCTGATCAGTGCTGCTGTCATTCGAGGTATGCATGGTTGGAGCATGTGTCACATGACAAAACTAACAAACTCCCTGCACCTCCGGAATTCAGTTCACCCGGGCTGTAGCGTTCTCCCGTAGTGACGCGTAGCATAACGGACCGCGACAAACAGCTTCGCGTGTGATAGGTTGCAGTCATGCGACTTTATACATATGGCAATGCTGGAAATACGACCCTGCTTCCAGACTCGGAGCGCGGTATAAATGCACTTGGGAGCGCTAAGAAGGG
Source organism: Suillus brevipes Sb2 (assembly GCA_011800875.2). Taxonomy (NCBI): domain Eukaryota; kingdom Fungi; phylum Basidiomycota; class Agaricomycetes; order Boletales; family Suillaceae; genus Suillus; species Suillus brevipes. Next base: position 36,434 of record JRHT02000125.1, on the reverse strand, counting down.
GAAGGCAACACTTGAGGCAGTGGATCTCAAGTTGCTGCAGTCAGACATGCTACCACTCAATGATCCTGCATCGTCTAGGTTCCCCAAACGTCGTGGACCGTCATGGGCCCTCTTTGCGATTCTCTCGGTTCTGTGCGTTCTGGTGTCATCAGTCAGGCGCTCAAACTTCTTCTCCCCGGCGTCTCATCTTGATTTCTCGAGGGCAGAACCAGTAGTAGCAGCAGATACGCTGCAAGGCATGGGCTTCACTGGAAACGGACGTACGAATGATGTCCTGTGGGATAAGTATAGTTTAATTATCAAAGGGCAGCGCGTTTTCATCCAGTGAGTACTCGACGAACACTTCAACCACATTTGACACATTCACATTACTCAGTTCAGGAGAGTTTCACACATTTCGACTGCCTGTGCCTGGACTATGGCTTGATATCCTGCAGAAAGTGAAGGCTGCCGGGTTTAACGCCATCAGTGTTTATTCCCACATGGTTCTGATCAACCCTTCTCCTGGCGTCGTCGACTTCAACGATTATCGCGCTTTGGAGCCCCTCTACGAGGCTGCGAAACAGACTGGCATATGGATTGTTCTTCGTCCAGGTATGATTTTTTGTATTTTGAAGGGGTTGATGCTAATGAGGACCAGGGCCTTATATCAATGCGGAGACGACTGCAGGAGGTATTGCACACTGGATAACATCAGAAGTTGCAGGCGAACTGCGAACGAACGCGACGGACTGGCACGCAGCTTGGCAGGACTACGTGCAAGGTGTCATTGCTGAGACTGCTCCTTACCAATTAACCGAAGGCGGACCAGTAATAGGCAAGCCAGTTTTGATCATGTTTGACATCAACTTGTCTGATGGTTACTTCATTTTTAGCAATTCAAATCGGTCAGTAACCCTTGTATTTGGGATGCCCATATAATTGAATTGACTTAAATGCGACGTAAAGACAACGAATACTCCCAGGAACCAGACACACATGCAGAATACTTTCAGCAGCTGGAGACTGTCTATTTGAACTCTAATATTGTTGTCCCGTTGACCGCTAACGACCCAGGAGAAAATCGGGCGTGGATCAATGGAACGGTAAGCTGAATCAATTCCAGATGAGTATCATATTGAGTTGCACGACCATGTGTAGGGTGCCGTGAATATCTACGGGCAAGTCCATTCATGAGACACTTGGGCTCGTGTTGACACGATCGTTGTCCTCAAGCATGGATTCCTACCCACAAGGTTTTGACTGTTCCAACCCAGATGTTTGGCGTCCGGTCACCACGAACTATTATAGCTATCATGAGTGTATGTACTTTATATTGGTACCTTCTTACTTCTGATATTAAGTCAACATTCAGCTGTTGATCCTGAACAACCTTGGTATTTTCCAGAGTTCCAAGGTGGTTCTTTTGATGCTTGGGGTCCAACGGCACCAGGTAAATCATCAGTCTATGCCTTGGCTACCCCTTCACATGACCTTCCCGTCAGGTTACGAGCAATGCCGCATACTTACGGGAGCTGATTTTGAGAATGTCTTCAACCTTAATCTTTTGGCGTCCAACGCAAAACTGATAAATTACTACATGATATACGGGCAAGCCTTTCATTCTTGTACTTGGTGCGAGGCTCAACATGCTTATAGAGGAACGTCGTGGGGTGCCCTTCCTTTCCCCGGAGTTTACAGTGAGGTTCTATCCCTCTAATAGTGAAACTGCAGCTCATCGACTCACAGCTTCATACGATTATGGGAGTGCCATTGCAGAGAACAGAGAGCTGACTGTCAAGTATCCAGAACTTAAGCGTCAGGGTCTCTTCTTGCGAAGCTCCCCAGATTTCTATAAGACGGACTGGGTTGGCAACAGTACTGGCGGCATAGTTTCCGTCTCCAATCCGGCTGCCTTTGTAACTCTGCTGAGGAACCCCGACTCAGCGGCATCGTTCTATATTGCAAGACAAGGGAATTCAACGACAAAGTGAGCTCGTATCATGCCGTTACGTTGCCCCTGGTGTTTACAACATCGTTAGGGATGTAACCACTTTCAAGCTGAATGTCACTACTTCTGCTGGTAACTTTGAAATCCCCCGTTTCACGTCCGGCATCACGCTCGCGGGCAGGCAATCAAAAATTATTGTCACCGATTATTCATTTGGCGTGTCATCGAAGGTTCTCTATTCTACAGCGCAGGTTCTTTTCGCTGGCCAAATTGGTGGGAGAGACGTACTGTTCCTCTACGGCGACCCTACATCTGAGTCAGAGGCTGCTCTGACATTGAATGGTACACCTCGTATACAATGGGCAGGAGTCTCTTCGGTGTCCTCTAATGGTGCCACTCCCGTCACTTTCCTTCCGGGCATTCAGGGACTCGTCACAATTTGGGATTCCAGCGAGCAACTTGTCCTCTATAGTGATGCCGACACCGCTGGAACCTTTTGGTCGCCCGAAATCCCTGCCAATGATTCCGTCGAGTTTGCCAACTATTGGCAGTTTGGCACGAATTCCTCCATCCTAGTCGGAGGTCCTTATTTAGTACGCAACGCTACAATCACTGGATCGACCCTCGCCATTCGTGGCGACTTGAAGGATAGCGTCCAACTTACGGTCATCGCGCCCGATCACGTGAAGACCGTTACATGGAACGGAATTCCTATCACAGATGACGTAGCTGCGGTCTCAAATTTGACCACCCAAGGAGGCTTTGCTGCACAAGTCAAGCCCTCATCCACGTTACTTGGCTTTGCTCCACCCGCGCTTACAAACTGGAGATATGCAGACAGTTTGCCAGAAATCTCTAGTGGATTCTCTGATGCCAACTGGACTATTGCTGATCATACCACCACAAACATACCCTTCAAGCCTTACTACGGCGACGGGAGGGTTCTCTACGGCTGTGACTATGAATAGTCAGTCATCGGATGACCTACATCCTTTATTATAACTCATTGACTAACAGCTGCGAGAACATTGTACTTTGGCGTGGGCACTTCAATGCCACGGAAAACACACAATCTGTCAACCTCTCCATCAATGGCGGCGAAGGTAGGTCTAAACGAGTAAAAGGTATCTAAATATTGATTATGTCAATTAGCGTTCGCTGCTACTGTCTGGGTGAACGACGTGTTCTTGAACACATCATACGGAAAGTAAATCATCATCATCGATACGATCTGAGGGCGTTGCTGACCAGAGCTACATAGCTCCACCAACAACAAATATATTCTGGAAGAAACGGATGATAAGTTCCACTTCCCTCCGGGATCTTTGCTTTACGAGCAAGAGAACGTCATTACTATCCTTCAGGTGAGTTCTCATGTTCTAGGCCGTCGATGCCACTGATGGGAGATCTAGGATAACATGGGTCTCAATGAGTCGGGCGGTAAGCCACACGTTCAAGATCGATGTGATTCTGATGTCGATAATGATTTTAGATGATGCCGTTGATGAAGAGAGATCTCCTCGTGGTGTTCGTGGCTTCATGCTCAACACAGGAGAGTTCGGTGAATGGAAAGTTCAGGGTAAAATTGGCGGATATACCAAGTGCGTTTTCCTGTTTCTGGCATGACCATTTGGTCGGCTCATGATGAGACAGCTATCCCGACAAGGTGCGCGGGGTGCTGAACGAAGGAGGCCTCTATGGTGAACGTATGGGCTGGCACTTACCTGGGTTTGATACCTCTTCTTGGGCGCTGAGAGACCTCTCTGAGGGTCTGCCCAACGCCGCTGTTGGTGTTGGGTTCTTCGTTACGACGTTCAACTTAAGCATCCCAGACGGATTTGATGTTCCAATGTCCTTCACGTTTGATGACTTCTCTCAACCGTATCGATCTCAGTTATACGTCAACGGATGGATGATGGGTAAGAGGGTGTCCAACCTCGGGTACGCCTGATTCAATTTATCACACGAACCGGGCTGATAGTAATATACAGGCCCCAGTATCAGTTCCCTGTCCATCAAGGTATTCTGGACTACAATGGTATAAAGTACGACTCTTGATGCGACCGTGAGATGATTACTGATTACTCCTTAGTACTGTTGCTATCGCGTTATGGGCTATGGAACCAACAGCTGTCACCCCAACTTTGCAACTCACCGTTGAAGGCGTTTATGAAGGTGGTGTCGGCGGCATTGAGACTAACAACCCTCCTTGGTCGCCTGAAGGACGGCCATAGGTCTGCAATCCTCGGACAAAACGCTACAACACTACATTCACGATGTATCTTTGTCAGTAAGGCCGAGTCAAAACATAATAGACAACCTCCCAATAAAATATGATCTCTTTGAGAACTCTATTTAATGGAGATGTCATGATAATGTGGGGCTTGACTTCTTTATAATTTATCTTGAGTTGGACACGGGCTCATGTTATCAGGGCCGTCAGTAAGACGTCTAAATTGTTCCCAGATCTGCCGGTGCGCAATTTACCTGTGACAAAACACCGTCCGATCCGCGTATCTGGAGAGATGTGCTTTGTGTCTTCTAGACCATAATGCTTTGATAATCATGTTGTGTTCTTCTGTCAGGAACACTGTTCAAGCGGGCCCGGCAGGTCGCTCGCTTTCGCCCACAAATGAATTTTACATAAAATAAATAAATGTTCGAGATGGAATAATCTTGAGGCAGAAGTTATCTGAAAAGGTAGTTCCACAAGCTACACAGCGCAGTTGATAGGATGTGCGGAAGGACCGAATACGTGACGATGCTTTGGCTATAACTTAAGCCTAGATCAAAATCGCGATTGGCCTATTAGTCACGTGTCTGCCGATATCATGTCTTCCTCAGACCAACCTCAAGAGCCCCAGGCGATTCGTCCGTTGGAGGTTCTCTACTGCCAAAGTAAACACGATTTTCATTATTTGACTCGTATTGCTAATGTACGTCGATTTCCTAGTCTGCACATTTCCTCCCGAATATTGTGAATTTGGCTCTAGCTTGACGAGATGCAAGGAATGGCTCCAGGGAGCACATCCTCAACTTTTTGATAAGTACTATTCAGATGGTAAGCATTTCATCTGAGTACTAGTTTCTGCTAATCGCGATGATCTTCAAGAGGCTCTCCAGTCAAAGATTGGTACTCTCAGCTTGGAGGCGCAGGCAAAACTCGAGAAGGATACTGCAAAAAAGGAGGCGAAGGCTGAGGCAAAGGCGGATGCTGCGCTTAAGAAAAAGATGGTACGTTCCCGAGCTACCTGGATCGCACGTTTATCACTCAAATTCATCCAGGCGTCGCAAATATCAATTAAGCGCATCGAGCGCAACAAGCGGAAGCACGTTACAGCTATCCATGGCCTTGAGGCGTTTGGTATGTTTACTGCTTTGTGGGTAGCCCAGTGACTGAAATAAATTTACGTGTAGACATTGACTTGAAGAAGGCTGCTAAATTCCTTGCTCAGAAGTTCGCTACTGGGGCATCCGTTACCAAGAATGCCCAGGGACAGGATGAGATCGTAGTGCAGGGAGATGTATCAGACGATGTCTTGGAGCTTATTGAGGGCGGAGCTGGTCCATTGAAGGGTGTGCCTGCGGACAATGTTGTGATCGTTGAAGAGAAGAAGAAGAAAGCTGCAGAATGATTGTATCGGTTGAAGTCCATGATGTTGTTGTACGACTTGAATTTGCGTAGTGATTGACGTATCCATTGCAACTCCTCTAGATCGTCGTCGACGTCCATCCGTGATTGTGATATTATCGAGGGTGTAAGTATCATGGTAACTACTGTGGGAATTCACAGAAGACTTGACTGTCTTCCGAGAGCCTGAGACTGCCTCGTGTCAACTTATCCTTCTCATGTCACATACCATGCTCAGCGCTCAATGCTAAAAAGCAATAGGAGGCGTTATCTTCAAAGCAGACATTTATGAAAGAACTCGCATCAAAGCGCAAGTCAAAGAGTTCGCGGACAACATGATGCACAAGGGACCATTCGTGAGGCAACCTCCCACAAAGATACACTTCTTTTGCTTTACACAATCTACAGAAATCGCTTTGACTACGTACCTTTGAGAGCTTTGGCTCGAGCCACCCATATGAGTCTGTTCCGCTCTATGACATATGGTGGTATAAATTGAAGGTTAGTTTTACATGCTCTGTCGTCACCAAGTGCTCATCCCGATAATCTCTCATCGATCTCATCCCCTGTACACGCATAATTTACTACGATGTCTTACATGAACCCTCTTCATCCCCCCGTTCCCAGCAACATTCACTCATCATACACTGCCCTTGCTGGGGCCTGCTCCGCATATCAACCTCCCTTCGCTCAAGCTATGCCGCCCACCCACAGGCGCCTACCTCAGGCGCCATTATCAAAGGTGCCGACATCTCGTCGTTCCGCTCCTTGTCCTGCCGTCACGTTTGACCTTCATGGGGCTCCCTCACATGGTCTTGGCGTTCCTATGTGCGAACTGCTGGCTCGTTCAGGAGGTGCACTGGAACGTATGCTCGTCGGTGCGAACGATGGCGTTGGTGCTCAAATGAGCGGATCGCTTGGCTTTCGCAAAGTCAATCTCAAGATCTTGGTAAATAAACTCATGTCATAATTATTTCCTGTTGCCTGATCTTCATTCGCACTTTAGTGGCCGGGCTATGAGCATCTTGATCGCAGTTACTCCCTTGATATCCATACTTCGGCTGGTCCTCTCACTCGCGGGCAGCTTGCCGTACAAATTGCACGTGCATTCGCGCGCTTCATCGAGGTTTGTTCTTTCTCTAGTTTCAGTCGTGTTCATACTCACAGCATTCCCACAGGAACTGCAAGGTTACCCTCCTGCGCAGCATGGCGCTAGTTGGCGCTTCGGAAATGGTGGAATTGGGTTTAATCGCCTCATGCTTTCGGCCCTTTGGAACGTCTATGATGACGTTTGGTTGGCCGAGGTCATTGTCGACTTTCGTTAAGCGAAGTCGTGGACGTGACTTCTTGTCATCGCCGCATATGGTGTCTAACACAGCATAACATGTAGCCCTATAGATATTTCGACTCTTATTGTTTGCTTATTGTAACCTTTACTTTATCATAGATCATCTCCTCACAATACCCCACACTCCTCATAATTGACTTGATAGACGCACATCATTATACCACGGCAGGAACCTGTACTAACCCTAATTATAACTTGTATTAGATTTGTTATCTCTTTTTGTACCCTTCCTCGTGTTGCCAGCATTGCGAACGTGCCACGCGGCTCTCCCATGAAATTCCATCCGGAGCTAGGTCTCCGTTCCTTTGCAGTGCTCTAATAAACCCATAGGTGGTGCGCAGTACGCCGTCTCCGAGCGCCCAAGCTTGCAATTTCCATTACAGTTTTGCTAGAAATATCACGCATGCACAACGACTGTGGGTTCCATATTCTCGTCAAGGCGCTACTCTCTGACCTTAGACAACTACTATGGGCGACCGCGATAGATCCAGACCTGCCATAGAGAAGCAGACAACAACTCCGAGACACATTCTCAGGTTGCAACGGGCCAAAAGCTTATTGACAAGTACTGGCATACCCACATTAGCAACACTGCAATTTGTCGTACCAGACCCGTCTTCAGACGGGGAAATGGCCTCGCACACGAAGGACTCGGATGATGGGAACGGGAAGCTAAGAGATTCTATGATGGGTTTTCTCAAGGCCAAAACGGCTCCAATTGTCAAGTCTTTTCGATCGAGGAGTCAAGATACTCGCCGTAATAGGAAGGATGATCGTTCTCCTCCTCTTTCCGACTCGAGGAGTACGCCTAGCACAGTCTCTTCGTCAGCAGAGCAATCGACGGTGGCGCTTCAAGTTGCCGTGCCAAATTTACCAGGTGCAACGAGCTCCGACGCCACACCTCCCATACAACGCAAGTCATCCATGGCCGAAGGAACTGTTCCTCTATTGCTAAGGGAAGGAGTACATATGACAAAAATATCTCTTGGAAAGCAGAAGAGCTATATATTCAAACTCGATCCTGATCAAGGCCAGATCATATGGCAATCCAAGAAACTGCGGATTAGTTCGTACTTTGACCTGCGACTCTCCTCTGGGCTTTTGACATACTGGACCATTTGCAGTCCCTATCGAGAACATCAAGGAGCTTCGTTTCTCATCCGACGCACGCTATTATCGCCAGCAATTCCAACTCGCGCAGGATTATGAAGACAGATGGATTACCATCATCTACATCCTTAATGGCGCCTACAAAACCCTTCATTTGATCGCTTCAACCAAGGATGTATTCTGCATGTGGGGCATCACACTGAGGAAGCTTTATGCAATTCGCCAAGAACTTATGACGGGTCTTGGGAATGAAGAGATCAGACATGCGATCTGGGAGAAGCAGTACTGGACGGCATCGGATGAGTCGAGCGACCAGAAGTTGCATTTTGATGAAGTAGAGAAGCTTTGCAGACGCCTAAATGTTAACACTTCGACAGATGAGCTAAAGCGACTGTTTCAGGTGGAGCGAAATCATTTTTTCTCGCACAAAAAGCTCACAACTGCACAGCAAGCGGACACGAAGTGCCAGAGTTTTCTTAACTTCTCTGACTTTCAGCGCTTCGTCAAACTGCTCAAGGCTCGCCCAGATATCACTTTGTTGTACAAGAAACTATGCTGCAGCAACGACGGGCGATTTGGTTTTAGTATCTTTGAGCATTTCATGCGTCACACTCAGAAGGCATGTCCTTCAGTTTGATATAGTTTTGCGAAACTGATTGTTATTCAGTCTACGCTGACCCGCCCTGCACTCTTAGAACTGTTCACGCATTACGCCAAGAAATCGGATGGTTCATCGGACGCCAGTCTGCCACCCTCTCCACCCTCGCCCGGAGGACCCGCATCTCCGCCCGCAAGATTACTTTCTCCTCCATTGTCTACTTCTCCCCCATCCGATACTGTGTTCTCACAGTCCCTCACAGCTCCAATCGACGTATCAATGACCAACATAGCTCACAAATCTTGCCCATCTTCTCAGCCTCCCGAGCTTGTCATGTCACTTGATGGTTTTACCTCATTTCTTTTGTCTTCCGACAATTCAGCATTCATAGAGCAACACGGCAAAGTGTGGCATGATATGACGCGCCCACTTTCGGAGTATCTTATCTCTTCCTCGCACAATACATATCTTATCGGCCACCAACTCGTTGGCTCTAGTACGATCGAGGGTTACATCCGAGCTCTTCTGCACAGTTGCCGTAGCGTCGAGAGTAAGTGCGATCTTATCTGGAGTTTCTTTGACTCATTTCACCTACGTCTGTTACAGTTGACGTTTACGATGGCGACAATGAGCCGATGATATATCATGGAAAAACGTTCACTTCTAAAGTTGCAGTAAGAGAAGTGTGCGAAGCCATCGCAAAGTATGCTTTCGTTACCTCTCCATACCCCGTCATCATATCTGCCGAAATCCACTGTTCAGTCCCGCAACAGGAGATGATGGTGGAGGTCATGCGCGATGTATTCCAAGATGCGCTTGTCAGTGCACCTGTGGAAGGACGCATGACACTAGAAAGTCTCCCAAGTCCGGAGCACTTGAAAGGGAAGGTGCTGTTGAAGGTGGATTTTCTTCTTCATGTGTGGAGTCGTGTTCACAACGTCACCATCTTTAGGCAAAGAACCTCCATGTCTCAGAGAACGAATCTCTTCGTACGACAGAAGTCAGCGTCGACCCGGAGTCCTCTTCTACCGAAACATCCACAGACTCAGATGTTGTTCAAGACATCAGGGACGAACGGATAAAGCCAAGGGCCTTTGAAATGGACGCCATCAATGGTGAGACACGCGCAGCAAATCTTTTTTTCGGGGCTCATGGATACGATAGAAGTAAAAGACGAATTAAGGAAGGCCCGCAGTCTATTCGATCGTGTTCGCGGTGGACATTCCCGCAACATGCCTGGGGTAGCTGCTCTTGCTGTGCCGACCGTGGCTTCTTTAGCGACGTCCGAGCCCCCTGCTCGACCGGAATCACGCGACGTCAGCAAAGTTAAGATGTCAGTCGCTATTGCGAGCCTTCTTGTGTACACCGTTGGTGTGAAGTGCCGAGGCATTAACAAGAAAGAGCACTACGCACCGGAACACATGTTCTCTCTATCAGAGAAGACAGCTAACAAGATGATAAAGCAAGGAGTGGTGGATCTTATCAAGCACACTCGGACACATCTGGTTCGAATATATCCAAAGGGTTTGAGGGTGAACTCGTCCAACTACTTGCCTCATCGCTATTGGGCTGCTGGGGCGCAGCTCGTGGCTATCAACTGGCAGACGTTCGGTACATTCTTAAGACTGGCTATTGCCAATTGGTACTGATTGGCGTCTAGATCTAGGTTACATGATCAACCACGCCATGTTCCAGCGTAACGGACGAGCAGGCTACGTCTTAAAGCCCCTGGCCCTCCGTATGCATGACAAGGAATTACTATCTCGCCATACTCAGCATTCGCTTGACATAACGGTATGTCTTTCCCTCGCAGTACTTGATTTTCAACTTTTATGCTTTCATAGGTCATCTCTGCTCAACAGCTACCTCGTCCGAAAGACTCACTCGGGCACGAGATCATGGACAAGTCTATGGTGGACCCATACGTCGAAGTTTCCATCCACGTTCCCGACTGGGCTCACACCCTTCATAACCAATCATCTTCCTCTTCAGCAACCTCTTCGTCCTCCTCAACTAGTTCTACTGGCCGACTGCTGTCCAGACGTACCAATTCAGTCAAGAACAATGGCTTCAACCCTGTTTGGCAAGAAGTACTGAGCCTTCCATTCGACTGTGTTGGCGACATGTTTGATTTGATCTTTGTGCGCTTCGCGGTGCGCAGGGATGGCGACAATGATGAAGAGCCGATTGCTGTATATTGCGTTAGCCTTGGAAGTTTGGCGATGGGTCAGTATTTCCAGGACTGTGACATGACTATAAATTGACGTCGTCTACAGGCTACCGTCATCTCCCCCTCCACGACACGCAACTCTCCCAATATCTCTTTTCCACTCTTTTCGTAATGTGTGCTACCAATTAAAATAACCTCCATCTTCATTGTATACCGGCGCCTCATGCTCACGTTCACAAGCAGGATAGATATATCATGCATTAGGAATCGGCACCTTAGATCATTAATTGTGTGGTAGCCAAGATATATAAATAAATTGCGTGCACACTCCAGTGGATCATACAATTCAGAGATAACGATGACGATTAGACTTCCAAGAGCAAGAAGATGACGAAATTACATGACAGTAGATGAAGGATATAAACACCGGTTGATATAGATGGATGGACACTTGTAATCGTTGGATTTCTTCTATTTCGGTGGGGGAGTTGGTGGACCTGAAGACAGCGAAAAGTTAATGTCGCCGAATTGCATATTCGCATGGGACACATCGACGTACCGAAAAGACCGGGACGTGCAGCTGGCGTCACAGGCCTGGGCGAAACAGGCGCAGGCATTGGTGCTGGTATGTGCGCAGGATTTGCTAAAACATGGAAAACGTTTCAATCGTGAAGTGTAAATTAGAAGCGACATAGCACATACGCCTCCATTGTGCCCATGCGGGCAGATTTGGCTTTGGAGGTTCAATCGCAGGAACGGGAGCCGGAGCAGGAAGACTCTTGGGAGCTGGTTTTTCTCGTCTTTGTGGTTTGTGGACGACCCTCCAGGCTGGGCGAGCAGGGCCGCTTAAGCCTTCTTCTGGAGGAGGGGAAGCTGGTGGTGGTGGTGGCGGAGGCGGCTCCTGGGGCTACAAGCACATCAGAGTTTGATGATGCCTCAAGATCCAATAGCACTCACAGGTGGCCTCCAATCAGGAGAATATTCGCCTCCTGCGCCGTGTTTGGATTTTACGGCCATAAGCTCGGCAATTTCGCTGTTCGCGTTGGTAGTCAGCTGCGCACATTGGGCAGATAAAGGTGGATGTGTACAATTGAAGCTGCCTGCGCTCATCTCTAAGTTTTCCTACCTCTGCCAACAAGATGCGAACTTCGCTCGCAAGGGCTTTGCTAAAATCGTTGAGGTATCTGGTGTGGGCCATCCATGAGTCCTCTAGTGTCCTTGCCGCGGAAAAACTACAGTGATCTCACTTGGGAGGAGCGCCGTTGTTGTAAGGATTTGGGCCGCCTTTATTGGAGGACATGTTTTGAGAGTCTGCGGTGATGGGCTGAAATGGGGACTGGGATTGTGGCCTTCTGAGAAATGTTCCGGTGCGTGGAGGCAATGGGCTTGGGACACACGAGGCAATAACTTGAATAGTACTGCCTGAACAAGTAACCGGCCAGCACCAGGCCTGTAGCTAATAAGTCAGATGTATTTAACATAAACTAGTCTTACAATAGTAGTACTGCACTATTTGGCAGTGTGAAGACTGATTCAGAGTTCGATGATTACTACAACGACTACAAGTGTTTCGAATGAGAGACCGTGAGGAAATTTCTAATGACTTCAACTTTAGTAAGCCACGATCCCAGACGAGTCACAACCTTCAGTCATTGACAAAGTTCTCCGCTTCAGCAACCAAGATAATTTTGACGCCCTTCATGAACTTGGAGGGTCAGTAAAGAAATGTTCGATCCCTATTCTAGTACTTTCCGGATGGACGACAAATGTTCAGTGTGCCTGGCGTGACAAGACCATTTCGTCATGGGGTCTGCAGGGTTTATTGACGAGGTTGAGCATATTTCGGGCGAAGAGCGAGATAAAAATAATGGTGAAGATTTTCTATTGTGGCAGCCTGAGCTCAAAGCCTACAGTGGTTGAGACGGGAAGCAACTCACAGAGGATCAGCTGCATCGATATTTCTGCAAACAATACACAATTGGAGAGCAGGTCATGGGATGATAGAGCGAGGATACTGAGCTTGGACACTAGCAAACTCACTGGCATGGCTGGTCACCTGTATATGCGTCACTCCGTGGTTCACAGTGGCATCCTCACCAGGTGCGTGTTTATCTGTTATCCAATCAATTCACCACTGTGCTGACAATAATGATCATTGTAGTCAAACATCGCGATGTTTCCTTTCATATGATCCTTTCGCTATGTCCCAAAGAATCCACATCGCAGCGTTTATTTGCGTTTATCACCTCACACGAACGTAGTCCCTTCTGTCCACGCAATTCTTAAGATGTTCGTGTCTTCATCTTGCTCTAAGTGAATGATCGGCGCTCATGGCATGGTGTTAAAGGCGAGATCTTTTTATCCGCTCAAATTCAAATGCAGTAGGATGAGTCTGAACTATGGTTTGCAGGCGTCGTACGCAAAGTTCAAACATCTCAGGCATACATTCCTGGGCGAGACTACAGACGATTCTTGAATGGTCATAGGAGATAGTCATTCGTTTAAATAGCGTTGGTCTTGATAGAGCAGTGCGTCTGATATATGCTTTTCCACAAAGAGCACTCCTGATACTGTCTTGAAAGTATCGGCACCCATTTGGAAAGTTCAAACGAGAGTATGTCCAGTTTCTGTTCTTGAGGCCTGGGTATCTTGATGCTGGGCAGCGCCTCATTGTGTTCAACAGATGAAATGGCTGGCGATTTGTCGTCTTTGATACTGATCGATGTAGACCTGACAAGGGTCGTTCGGAGCGATGAGCTAGTCGTCGAGATCATCGCATCGATGATACATATGTGATTATGTTACAGTTCAACAAGCTCATCTGGGTGAGTGAGCATATTCTTCTTACCCGTCACCATACTGCTGATTTTGGGGTCGAACTTGAACACCTTCGATCTTCAGATGGTCACTAACCTTCGAGCCTAGAGCAAGGAACGGAAGAGCCCCAAAGGTGAGTGCACCGGTTTCATTGATATCGTCATCTGCACACTCATCATGCTCACCGTAACAGGTGGTAGTGCGCATGCCCCAGGCTGTCATTCTGGCACTCCTTAGTTGGAGCGGGGTTTCAATGATATTGACCAGGAAACCTGAATCAACTCGCCTACACCAGCGATGCAGATGTTATACAGTTGTGACGTGGATACGCTCTCACACAGTCTACATGTCTCCAATTGTCGTCAACTGAGCCGACGCCTGGCTCGGCACTGGTTGACGTCGCTGTTCTCATCTGTTCTCATCTATAGATCTAATGTATCTTCATTGAAAATATTTCGGCGGCTCTCTACTGCACACTGGGTGCCTTGTGGTCAGCTTTAGGTGATCTTGGTGGGCATTGGTCAGACGTAGGTTGCGGGATGCTACAAGCTTTCTAGCAGCAGACAGATGATAGTGCTGATCTTACATTCTGTGGATGAGCGCGTGATCTTAAAATCAGAGAACGTCCAAGGATCGGAAGTGATGTTCTGAATGTATAAGGTGGCTGTCAGGGACGTGGTGAAAGACGAACTAACAGTTTCCTGAAAATCCATGTGTCTGCTGTGTTGCGTATGCGCGTATTCAGAAAAGTTGACACGATGGGATGAGCAAAGGTCGTATTTGTAACCGTTCACGCGACTAACAAGCAAAATGTTTTGTCGCCTATCGTTGGGTGGGAGAAGGAAAACAGCTTTCACGCTTTAGTCCGAGTCATGGGAGTGACTTTAGGGCGGCGATGGCTATGGGGCGAGAAGCCAGGAGAAGCAAATGCGATGAATATAAGGTTCAGGGTGCAATGCATAACTGCTAACGTAGAGGGGTATGCATATGCAAGGCAGCGCCCCAAGGCTAATAGCTGCATTCCGAGTTCTCCGCTGAGCAATAACTTCTTGGTAACACCAAATTCTCGTTTGTCTCCAGCGCGGATGAACTGACATTCACCTTGACCAGGGAACCCATCTTTAATTTCTGCTAGCGTCAGTCATATAGCACGCTGACAACGGGACACGTCACCTTTGAACACTTTCCAAAGAAACCTTGCCCGTGCTTGAAACCGAGTTTCACTCACGGTGACACAAGCATGGCTTCTACGGCGACGAAGACAGCCGCCACGAAATCGATTCTGATACCATCGATAGCTTTGAAGGGTCACGCAAATTGGATTGAATCCATTTCCTATTTTTCAGATGGCTGGCGAATGATCAGCGGATCTTTAGACAAGACCGCTCGGCAATGGGATCTGAAGTTCAAATCCCATTGCCGATCGGTGCTGTCTTTCTGAAGGCAGGCAAGGAGATTGAGGAAGCGTGGGGTGTTTGCGAGGGAAGGGTTAATGTGGTGGCGGTATCAAGGGATGGTCGATGGATTGTCACTGATGGTGGGTGTTGGAATAGGGCGGAGCTGAAAGCCTGTGAAATTGAGACGGGGATGGTGAAAACATTCGAAGGACACTCACTTCAGATCAACTGCATTGATATCTCTGCAGACAACACGCGGCTGGAGAGCGGGGTCAGATGATAAAACAGTGCGGATATGGCAAACTGGTGGCTTACCCATTCGAAGATTGGGTGGGCGTAGTTCAATTCTCAACAAATTCGCAAAAGATTGCAGTCAAGGCAGGTGTCTTGCAGTCTAGGATGTTCAATCACAGAAATTGGATGTGAAGGATGGAGAATATATATGTTGACCTTGTGTTGACCAGTTTTCGCCAGTGTGAATCTGGACAAACAACAACAAACACAGCATAGCCACATTCAACTTTACTGACTCGGATGAGCTCACCCATAGTATGGATTCGACACATCGACGCTGGAGAGTGTCGGAACTCCTTTCCAAGGACAGTGTGTGTCCTTACCGACATTGTCACCGGCCTAGTACTTTCCTTTGATGATGCTATCCTCGTTAGCGCTTCCAAAGACAACACTATTAAGTTCCGGGCTCCCTGGGCTAGTACCTATGGGCAGAGACTACCCGTTCCAGGACCACGATCCAGCGCACCCAGCCCTCTTCGTCCAGCACACTCAACTTCACTTCTGCTTCCTCATGTTCGTCCTGCTCTAATAGTTCTATCTGGTTGGCTCGAGTGCATGGAGTAGCGTGAGTAAGTGTTTGTCACCTTGCTTTGGGTGCATTATAATGACTTCGTAGAGTTCAAATCCAGATCCTGCACTATTTCCTCACTCTTTTCAGCTGTGTCGTGCGTACACAATACGACCCTGTTGTATCCTTGTCTGTCAAAGATTTAGGTCAGCCGTTCGTGCTCATGTACGACGCTGGAGAAACGGTGGGCGAGGAGTACGTCAATGTCATTTCTGTTGGGGGCTACGAAGTTAGTTGTTTCACATGTTTATTTTCTCTCTACCAATCTGGTTTCAATAATATTTCATATTGTCAGGCCGAGGAGTCCTGATTAACGACGTCGAACATGTGAAAGGCGATTCCTCCGAAAGTGGCAGTAGTGGTAAGGGAAGGCATGATGAAGATGCGAGGCGAAAGGGTATAGTGCATCGTTTCTTGAAGTTTGAAAGTGTCGACAAAAGATACAGGTGATTCTCACGTTATTAGCCTCAGTGACCCAACATGGGCCACATGGTATCGATCCTTTGAAACTTATATACCATAACTCACCTTTCCCACTCCAACGCCTCCGAGTCCATCACTGATCATTCAAAAATCATTCCGGGCGCGACTGTTGAAGTTGCGTGCAACTTGAACGCATTTCATTAACTTACATCGAGGATCGCTATCAATGACACATCAGGAAGCTTTTATTTTGCAAACGCCGGCCTCTCTCAAATGGACCCGGGCCGCAGCCCAAGAAAAAAACGTGGGCAGGCAACTGCGTCACGAAAGATTCATCGAGGCTCCTGCTTTTTTTTTGAATGCGATTCATGTCCTTTGGGGCAACGTACCCTACATTGAACAATACAAACAAGTCTGCGGGGCTCCTGCAACACCTCTGGATTCGCAAATACCTCAACATGAGTGTTATTTCCGCTGGTCCGCCATTTCTGCCGACCTTTCTAACTGCGCAATTCAACGAAGACGAGATGCCTTGTTTCTCCCTCACGTGACGGAACGCGTGCCGATGGTGGTCTTTGATGTGCGTCCAAGCTTCTGCGCATGTAACAAATACTTCTCCTTATCAATTTCGAACTCGGCAACAATCAAAATCATCGCTGCCGTGCGTGATGCTGCCTTGAAGAACAGTGGTCGTGGGTATTTCGTGAACTCTGCCGAGGATTGATGCTAATATCCTAGGACTGACGTAGGTTAGCAGCGATCGGACCGTATTGCATTATGCAAAGTGCTCCATTGTGTCCTAAAGAGGCCTGACGGCGGTATGGGTAGTCGACATGACGGCCTAGCTATCTGGAACCACTGGTGTTTGTTCAGGTGATCCGCTGCAACTCCCCCAGCCATGACCCTCGCAGCAAAGCACGCGGAAGACGCCAAAGCGCATTCAGGCACTCCAGTAAACCGAAAAGTCCCTTTTAGATTCTACTCAGCTTCGAAGAACTCGTACCGCCGATGGACAATATCACAATCACAATCCGAGGCTGAGTGCTTTTGATGGGTTATCAAATTTTGATTCTGCCTCGTAGGAGATTATTTCAATTTACGAACCAGAAGATATGCAGACTGACTCTGAGATCTAGGGAGCAATGTAAGGAGCACTACAAAAGCTGAAGGATGCGCCGTGTTTCGCTTATCGTCCTCCTGTTGATTTGGGCGTTGGGTCATGATCCTCCTCTATATATTCCTGTGCTTTCTGGCAAGCCTGCAGGGTCACGCCGTGACTATTGGCCCAGTTGCTGACCTCGTCATCGTCAATAAAGATATATCCCCAGACGGGTTCACCAGATCGTTAGTGTCTGCGCATTTCCGATCTATTTGACTACTGAAGTCATTGCAGGGCAGTTCTTGCAGGCGGCATTCATCCAGGGCCTACTATCTCGGTTCAGAAGGTGGCATTTCCTTTTCATGCGCAAACTCTTGATTGACCTGATGTTTATCCAGAATGATACGTTCAAGATTAATGTCATTAACCAATTGAGCGACCACTCGATGCTAACGAGTACCAGTATTGTAAGCACAGGCTGATATATTCATAGGAGCTCACAATGATTTTAATCGCCAACAGCACTGGCATGGAATAAACCAACATCGTAGTAACCAAATGGATGGGACGGCATTTGTTACGCAATGTCCGATCGCTCCAGGTCACTCTTTTTTATACCAGTTCTATGCTGGCGCCCAAGCAGGAACCTTTTGGTACCATTCTCATTATGGAGTGCGTGCTTCAATTTATTCACGGTGTCGGCAACTGAGTTGAATCCAGGTCCAATCCTGTGACGGTCTACGAGGTCCATTGATCATCTACGACCCCGACGATCCATACGGCTCACTATACGATATTGATGATGGTGAGTTAGTTCGACCAATCGGAGTTGCACTTCTGACATTTGATTGCAAGAGTCTACCATTATCACATTGACGGACTGGTGAGGGGGGCACGCTGATGTTTTTTTTTCTGTTATTGAGTGAGCTTGCTTTGTAGGTATCACCTCCCAACGCCTGAAGTACCGGAACCAGCTCTTATCAACTCGGTGCTTATCAACGGTGTTGGACGTTATGCTGGGGGGCCGGATTTGCCTTTCGTCGTCATCAACGTTCAGCCACTAAAGCGATATCGTTTCCGCTTACTCAACATGGCGTGCAAGAGCAACTACATTTTCTCGATTGATGACCATTATCTTACTGTGATCGAAGTTGATGGCGAATACGTCCAGCCAATGGTAGTAAACTCTATTCAGATCTACGCTGGGCAACGATACTCCTTCGTTCTTGAGGCGAACCAGCCTCCCGACAACTATTGGTTGCATGCCAATCCCGATGCAGGTGGAAACGCCACAGCCATCTTACGATATACAGGCTCTCCCAGCATAAACCCCAAGAACAGGACAACTCCAAACTCGATATCTCTGAATGAGACCAGCTTACACCCCCTAACACCGCCTTGGACTGAATTACAACGCGATGCAGACATCAAACTTGACCTTGTTATTAGGTTTAATCAGTCCCGTTTCCTGTTCTACGTAAATGGCGTCCAGTACATCCCTCCCACTGTGCCTGTTCTACTACAGATACTGAACGGTGCTATGACGGCGGCGGATCTGTTGCCCAACGGCACCATATACACTTTGCCGAAGAACAAGGTTGTCGACATTACATTCAACACAGATACTGCCCCAGGGGGGCCTGTGAGTCCATTTTAAAGACATCGTGCATTGATTGATTGAGACTGACATATCTTGACAGCATCCGTTCCACCTGCATGGGGTACGTCTCAGCAGATCATCCACACATACCTGATGTACTGATAAAATGTGGTTCGTAGCACACCTTTGCGGTCGTCAGAAGTGCTGGAAGTAGCGCGTATAACTATGCCAACCCTGTCATACGCGATACTGTGTCCGCTGGCAAGCTCGGTGATCGTACGACTATCCGCTTCATCACCAACAATCCTGGGCCATGGATGTTGCGTTGGTAAGTTGATGAGTTTATGTCTTTTTCGCTGTTGATGACTTTCGATCTTTGTTGAAGCCATATCGACTGGCATCTATACACGTGAGTTGCTCTTTTCACTTAACCTGGACTTGAGTTAATGGGGGGCCCGTAGCGGATTTGCTTTGGTATTTGCAGAGGATCCTCAAGATGTGGCGCAATTACAGCCTTTCAATAGTAAGCACTGAGTACAATGAACTGAACCGGCACGGGCCTGACGATCTGCATTAGATGCTTCAAAGGCGCTCTGCCCGATATACAACAGCCTTCCTCCAGAACAATATGTTCCCTCCCGTTGACGGATTTCGGTGTATACCTCCTCTTCAATTGACCTCTAGAAGAGAACATCAAGCAGGGTTTTTTTTTAAAATGTAATGTGTAGATACATGATAAAGTAGGGGAGGATACGGTCACACAACGTTCCCCCATTTTTGATGTGAAAGCGATATTCGGAGTGTCTCAACAGCCGTCTGTGCCGTTCGTCAGCACACGAAGGTGGGCGACGTCCATATAATGTGTATCCCGCGGGGAGAACGGAACACCCGCGGAGGTTCGTTAAG
The DNA here is from genome assembly GCA_011800875.2 of Suillus brevipes Sb2. Classification (NCBI taxonomy): domain Eukaryota; kingdom Fungi; phylum Basidiomycota; class Agaricomycetes; order Boletales; family Suillaceae; genus Suillus; species Suillus brevipes. The sequence continues at coordinate 16,543 of JRHT02000125.1, read as the reverse complement.
ATGCTTGGAGGCAGCGGAGTAACATCATTTGCCATTGGTCACGTTATTGGAACTGTGGAGTCTGCGATACTTGCAAGGAGGCGGCGGTGGAAAGGGGCCGCGGGTAGCTACCATGTCAAATCGAAGGTGCACACTGAGGTGCTGGTGAGTTCTTGCACGATGCATGATGTGATTCTCAGAGTGCGTTTCTGACGGCGCGTGCAATCGCTGGAAACAGCCATTTCTGGTATTAAGATTTGTTTGATTTATTGTCAAAGGTGTGTAGGTGGTGTTTATTGTATGATAAGCTCTGACGCTTCAAGTTGGGTGGAGGAGGAAGACGAAGGCGCGAAGTATATGTGGCCCGTGAATGTCTTGCGAGCTCCGCGGCTGTCACTGTACGCCAGGTATCTCCCATCTACAAGGACAGTTGCTGTGTGTCATTCTCGAGAGAGAGGCCATCGAACTCTTTTTGAACTGGATCACCGAGACGTCACAGTGGCTGATGAGACTCTGTATCCCATAGCCGTACAATACCCCGCACGCCAGTAGAACGATGAAGATCATAAGCTGTTGGGTGTTCCATGGCCAGCTGAACAAGTTCGGAGTTGTGCAGAGGCCGCTATCAAAAATAACCCCACGTGGGAAGTCGAACTGCACTTTGAACAGAATAACGGCAAGCCAGGCTCATGCACTGGCAGATGCCTCGATATTATTACTCAAGCCAATCGATACTGGGCGCTTCAAAACACATGTTTGGCTCATGCCTGCTGTGTTTTCACCTTGCGTCCGCCTCTCTCGTTTCATACCTCTACACACTCCTACTCAGTCATCCCTCCAATTTACTCAATGAACAAAGACCACCCTCCTCGAAAGAAGCGTCGGGAATCACAGAACCAAAGTCGTTCCAACTCTCATTTGGCAGAGGAGAGAGGCCAGAGGGCAGTCAATGCTGTATGGACTTTCGCCTTCACAACTACGCGTTATTTCTAATCATGATTTACAGTCGTCCTCTCTCCCGCCTTCCAGGAATGAATCTCGCGGAGGATCACTGATGTCCTTGTGCAAGAGCCTCGCTCGAAGCGCTGGACAGTCTCCCAACCCTAAACCCACAGCTGCAAGTTCCAGCACACAGGCTCTCCCGCACTCTCAAACAAGCCAGGTATGTGCATTTGTTGGTATGCGCCATGTGTGATCTAATGGAAGCAGCATCTTCCACTACCCACTACTATCACTCCTGAACCAAATCCTGACCAGACTTCCGACTTGGGCGTTGCAAACATAAGTTTGACTATTGCAGTTCGTAATTTTATTGACTATCTTTCGATCATGTACCAAGTGCCCTCATCAGTCCGAACAACCCCACCCAACGCATGTAAAGGCAGCGCTTGCAAAGGCCAAAGGAGGTATTGATGGGATAAGACTTGTCTCAGGAAAAGTGGAAAATGTCGCTTCAGCATCCGACCACCTGCAATCTGTTCCCGATACGATCGACTCGTTCTCCAAAATTCTTAAAACATTTGAGAAGTTCCACTCTGTCGCTACAACGCTTACGAATGTGCGGGCGTCTAGCTCAATTTTGTACGTGGCTGATCTTCGTACATAGATCCATCCCTACGCAAAGGTGGCATTGGGTATCTTCACCTGCGCATCCAAGGTGTGCTTGATTCTATTCTATACTCTTACACTTTGCAGGTCGCTAAGATTGTATGGGTGACAGATGATTCTCGACCAGGCGAACCGGGATGATCAAGTGTCCCGGCTGCTCTTGAAGATATCGGAAGTCTATGCTTTATTAATGGAAGGGGAGGGCTTGGCTAGAATTGCATCTATGCCAGAGATATGCGAAAAGATTGCGCGGCAGACGCTGGAGTGTGCCGACTTTGTCGTCCATTACTCAGATATGAAGAGTTTTTGTGAGTCTTTTGCACGGCAGTGTCCCCTCAAGATTCAGGATCTCTTTACAGGGCGAAGACTTCGCAAGCACGTCTTCAACGAAACAGAGGCCACGATCCAGCGTCACAACGAGGTTCTCGACAACCTCATGCAACAGTTCAGAGATAAAATGGTTTTGACCAACACCGAAACCGTGCACCGCATTGGTACGATCAACTTTAAGTTCTCTTTGAGCCTTGTCTGACATTCAATACCGATGATTTAGCCGAGGATCAAGACATCAACGGCATGGAATATGTGCGTGGTGCCGGTCGGAATACCGCCAAGAATTGTCTCCCAGGCACTCGGGAAGACATTCTGTCCGAGATCAAGTGCTGGATCCGTAGCACGGGTGAAGACGTGCCGCGCGTCTTGTGGTTGTCTGGCACGGCAGGGAAGGGCAAATCAGCCATTGCTCATACCATAGCTAACTGGTCTCACGAGCGTGGGGGAATGCGAGCTTGTTTCTGCTTCGACCGCACAAGGGAAGCCGAACGCCGCCACGAAAAGATATTCACCACAATCGCGCGCGACTTGGCTGATTGTGACATTACCATGCGGGGAGCATTGGCGCGTGCGGTTTGCGACGACAACGAGCTCAAGCACACCGTAGACATCTCAAGACAGTGGCAAGAGCTAGTCGTAGGACCGGTCGGAGAGGCCTCGAAAGCAATCACCGCACCCGTGCAGATAGTCATCGATGCGTTGGACGAGAGTGGTGACGCGAATACCCGGGAACACATTCTTCGTCTGCTGTCTCGAAAGACGGACGCTTCTTCCTCCCAGCCCGCTGAGCTACCAGCAAATGCCCGTATCATCATCATCTCCCGTCCACTTCAAGATATCCGTGATGCCCTGTATGCATCACATGTCCACCATATCTCCATGGATGATATCCCGCCTGCGTCCACACACAATGACATCCGATTATACATTTCGAACAGGCTCGAAGGACTCCGCAACTTCAATAACGCGCACTTCAACACACTTGCCGAGAAATCCGACGGCCTGTTCGAATGGGCTCGTCTCGCCTGTGAGTACATCAAGGGCACGAACAAAGTTGGCCTGGATCCGGCGGACAGATTTGATGCTGTGGTTGCTGGAACATCTGAAACAGGAACACGTCTGTTAGATATAATGTATACACGCATCCTGGAAGAAATCATGCCGAAGCACGAGCACAGGGAAGCTATCCCAGTGTTTTGCTCAGTGATGGGGCAAATCCTTGCCTCGTTGGAACCACTTCCCATACCTGCATTGAAGGCTATGCGACTGCATTTTCCTGATCAACACAGCCGTTACAACGTGGAAAATGTCATTAGGTCCCTAGGCTCGCTTGTGACTAGTATCACGGACCCTCAGACTCCCATACGTCCCCTCCACGCGTCCTTCTACGACTTCCTCACAGACAAATCGCGGAGCCACGACTTCTTTGTTGATAGCTCACTGGTACAGGGCGACCTTGCCTTTGCTTCCCTTCGGGTCATGGATTCGAAGCGCGGGCTTCGCTTCAACATCTGCTCCTTGGAAAATTCTTACTTGCCCAACTCTTCTGTCCCTGACTTGGAAAAACGAGTAAAGGACTCCATTCCAGCCCAACTATCATACTCAAGTCGATTCTGGGGGACTCATGTCGGCTTCACGCGCTTCGAATCGTCACTCGCCAAGGAAGTTGAAGCTTTCTTCGATGGAGAACGCCTTCTTTGGTGGTTGGAAGCATTGGCTCTGATGAAATGCCTCAGTGGCTCAGTGGTGACTCTCTTATCTATCACAGATTGGTTTTCGGTGCGTAGCTCAAATTCATTTCTTGTCCAACAAATTCTTATGGGTAGTGGGGTGGTCGTAGGGTCATACCGATTTCACGCATGTCAGTGACGCTACCAGGGATACCCTGCGTTTCGTCCGAACTTTTGCAAGCACCATTTTACGCAGCACTCCTCATTTATACCTGTCCGCTCTGCCGTTCGCTCCAATGCAGTCGAGAATGTTTCGCAAGTTCGCTACAAAGTTTCCCCGCACCCCCCGCATTGTTGCCGGCCATGTCGAAGATTGGCCTCAGATGGAAAAGATCATCCACGCAAATGACAAGGTTAACTCGGTTGCAATGTCGCCAGACGGAAAACGCATCGCGTGTGGTTTACGTGATGCAACGATCCAGGTGTGGGATATAGAGACTGGCGAGGCATTGTATGCCCCTCTTCAAGGCCACACTGACCATGTTGTGTCTGTCGCATTCTCGCCGAATGGACGTCGCATCGTGTCAGGTTCAGCTGACACGACAATCTGGGTGTGGGATGCGAAGACTGGCGAGGCATTAGGATCCCCTCTCCAAGGCCACACTAACTATGTTTGGTCAGTCGCAATCTCACCTGATGGGAAACGCATCGTGTCCGGATCGTACGACAAGACGATTCGGGTGTGGAATATGGAGACATGCGAGGCATTTGGTGCCCCACTCCAAGGGCACACGCGCACAGTTCGGTGTATCGCAATCTCACCGGTGGGAAGCGCATCGTGTCTGGATCGGACGACGAAACAATTCAGGTGTGGAATATAGAGACATGCGAGGCATTTGGTGCCCCACTGCAAGGGCACACAGCCTGGGTTCGGTGTGTCGCAATCTCACCGGACGGGAAGCGCATTGTGTCTGGTTCGGACGACAACACCATCCGGGTGTGGGATATGGAAACTGGCGAAGCATTGGGTGCCCCTCTTCAAGGTCACACTGGCTTTGTTATTTCAGTTGCAATCTTGTCGGATGGAAACCGCATCTTGTCTGGTTCGTCTGACAAGACGGTCCGAGTGTGGGATGCGAAGACGGGCGCGGCATTAGGGTCCCCTCTTCAAGGCCACACTAGCTGGGTTTATTCTGTCGCAATCTCGCAGGATGGAAACCGTATAGTCTCTGGTTCAGATGACAGGACGATTCGGGTGTGGGATGCCAACACCATTACGAGCAAGGTATCGGTTGCCGCCCTCCAAAGCCACACTGGCTTCGTCAACTCTGTTGCAATCTCGCCAGATGGCCATAGCATCGTGTCCGGTTCAGATGACGCGACAGTTCGGGTGTGGGATATAGAGACTGGCAAGGCATTAGTTGCCCCTCTCGAAGGGCACACTCAATCTGTTCAGTCAGTTGCAATCTCGTCGGACGGGAAGAGCATCGTGTCAAATTCAGCTGACAAGACCATCCGCATGTGGAATGTGGAAACTGGGGAGGCATTGGGTGTTTTTCAAGGTCACACTGGCTATGTTGGGTCGGTCGCAATCTCGCCGGATAGAAATTATATCATATCTGGTTCATACAACACAATCCGGGTGTGGCATATTGGGACTGGCGAGGCACATCCTTTCCCAAGTCGTCACCATGGGCACTCTGACTGGGTTCGGTCCATTGCAATTTCATCGAACGGAAATCGCGTAGTGTCTGGTTCGGAAGACGGGACAATTAGGGTGTGGGATATTAAGACAATCAAGGTGTGGGATATAGAGACTGGCCAATCATCGAGTGCTCCGTTCCTAGGCCACACTGGCATTGTCCTCCTAGGCCACACTGGCATTGCCCTCTCTGTTGCAATCTCGCCGGATGTATGTCGCATTGTGTCTGGCTCAAGCGACATGACCATCAGGGTGTGGGATATGGGGACTGGCAAGCGATTGAACGCCCCTCTCGAACTTGAAGGCCACTTCGGCAGCATTAACACTGTTGCAATCTCTCCAGATGGTAATCGCATCGTGTCTGGTTCGGATGACAAGACCATCCGGGTGTGGGACATGCAGACTGGCGAGGGAGTTGGTGCCCCTTTCCGAGGGCACACCGGATCCGTTCGGTCTGTCGCAATCTCGCCTGATGGCAAACACATTGTGTCTGGCTCATTTGACAAGACCATCCGGGTGTGGGATATAGACCTTCTAAACCAACACCAACCATTTGAAACACCTAAAATGTGTTTCTCATCCAACCCAACTCATGCCCTTCATTCCGCGTCCTCCTTTCTCCAAGATTCTGAAACCTCAGCCCCTCCTGGCCCGAACGAGGAGGGATGGGTTGTAGGTCCTGAAGGACGACTTCTCCTCTGGATCCCGCTCGCTTTATACTCGTCCAACATGTATGCCCCAGGCAACACTCTGGTGATACCGAACAGTGCCCTGCAGCTGGACTTGAGTCGCGTCGCACACGGCACATCATGGCACAAGTGTCGAACACAGTAGTAGCTGGTATCCCATTCATGGTAGTATCAGTCGGGCTTCGGGCATGTACTTGTGTCAATCGACTGAAGATCTATGCGCATTTACCAGATTCCATACAATGTACTCCGTTTATGCCGTTCTGCTACAGTTTATGTACTCGCCCTCGTAACATTGTTTCTGGCTGCACGAATATTTTATTCATTGCGGTTACAAACTCCCCTCACATCGCTACCATACTGTACTGTAGAATTGCTCCATTTTACTTCCTGCAAGATACAGTACGCAAGTCAGAACTCGATGTGAACCCGAACCACCACTCCAGCATCATCCTTTCCCCGTCAGACTTCATTGCTTCCTGATCTTGATAGATGTCCCGCCGCAATTGACTTCTTCACCCTTTGAAGCCATGCCCACCAGCATGGGCCGTGATAGCACCCAACTAGTACACGAATGACTCACAGGCAGCTCGGGCGCAACCAGCTGCTCGTCTGCAATGAGCCTCTCCTGAGTATATCAAGGAATACTTGGCTTATAATGGGCGTCCACCGGGAGGAAGGGCAAGAGGATAGGTAGGCGATTGGGAGAGGATGAGGTAAGGGGGATCGCAGGCCATGAGTGGAAGGAGAGGAATGGTTTTGGGCGTTGACCTGTGACGAGATATATTCAGACGTGGTGCAGAGCTGCAAGACGACACCAATCGCTGTCGCACATACCTTTGAAATCAACAGGATGATGCGTAGCGGTGCAAACTTGAGAAGGGTTTTAGTTTGTGAAGGTTAGCAGGGTACCAACAGTGGTGATCTGACCCAGACGTCAAGATCATCCAGCCTCGGGATAATTCTGCATCATACGCCCAAGTTCCACCTCCGGAACCCTCGTCTTGAATTAAATAGCACACAGGACATTCGGTATTGCCACGTTCGTAAACCCCATGTCTTCCTGCGGCTTTGTGGGATCCAGACTGAAGTGAAAGACCCAAAGGATAAGAACCGAATTCATGAACACCGATCTGTAACATTTCAGATGAGATCGGGAAATCGTATGCGTGGAAAGAACTGAAACCCGTTGGCGATGTGTTGACCTCGGCATACGCTGGAAAGAAGGATAATCAACGAAAGTATGTATGTGACGAAAGACAGCACTTACCGACGCCAAACACAAATACAAAGAACGCGAGATCGTTTCTCAAACGACCTTCGTCATCAATCTAGCGCTGATGCCTGAATGCATGAAGCCCAGGGTAGACTTCTGGATCTTGAGAGATGGCACTGATGCGGTGATAATTTGATATGTCGTATATTGAAGGACATTGACTTACCAGTGATTGGCAACAACCGTAGTACCGGCGAGAATCCAATGCGAGCACTAATCGCATATATAGCAAAGCCACTTGAACTTCAAAAGATGGAATTTGACCACCTGGACTTGCAACCAGCCGTCTCCCATCTCAGGGAATAACATACGGTCGCTGTATGTCATTCTCTCAAGAGAAAAACCATCGAACCCTTGTTGAACTGGATGGCTGAGACGTGGCTGATGAGACTCTGTATCTCATAGCCGTACAAAACCCCGCACGCCAGTATAACGACGAAAATCTGTAAACTGTTGGGTGTGTTCCAGCTGAACAAGTTCGGAGTTGTGCATATGCCGTTGTCAAAAATACCCCCACGTTATAGAGTCCCCTACGCAACTATACATCTAGGATTAAACGGTAGCATCAAAATACCATGTGATAACGCCGTCAAACATCTCTTGCCTGCGCTTCCCTCGTTCCTCTTGTGAGCCGCGGCCATATCGGTTGAACTTGGAGTACCCGAGCCATTGCGTACCCAGCACGGCCCCGAATGCAGCGAGTAAGCTCATGGACAAGCTTGCGTATGCGATCCATATGCTTATCGCGGAGGCCTAGGGAGACCACGTAGATGTAAGTAGCAGAGGTGCAGAGCTCGCTGCAGTCAGGTTGCCGAGTCCGATCTGTAAGAGTTGCGCATTCGTGGTGTTCAAGTTGCTCACTGGCAGGTCGCAACTGAGATTAGACTCCACCGCTACGATAAAAGATGTGCTGACGGCGGAGAAGAGTCCAGACTGATCAAATTAAACATGAGTCCCAGTGAGAAACGGTCTTGGCGTTAAATTTAAAGTTTGAACCCATAAAATCTTCGGCAAACAACCATCCACAATCGATTTCGTAGTACGTTTCAGTGTCACAGAATTTAGGATCATTATGGACGATTGTCGCAGAAGGCTCCTCGGGATCTCCACCTGTTTCAGGTCTTACATTCATGCGCACCGAGTTCCCCTCTTTTGATGTCCTCCCTCATACCCCTGGTTGTATTCCTCCGTATTCTCCCCCTTTCATCGACGCATCCATCTCATCCCGCTGCATCTACTGTTTTAAACACGCTCAAGGATGCACAGCGAGGGTATGCGGACATGCACGAGACTTGGAGTCGCAAAGCGTTGGAAATGCATTCACGACGAGTTGGGGACCGACCGAGACTCTAGATGGCGTAGCTGCTGGGAAGGAGTTTAGCATCTGGATAGACAATTTGCTTGAAGTCACTGTTGTGCTTTTTCTAATTGTCGTCTTTGCTCTGCAAATTCTCAGCTAATCATGGATCACAGGCTGAATATGTCCTCCTCGCCGAACTCGCTCCTCTGTCTACCAACACCCTCTTACAACGACCTATGATACAATTCTCACTCCACTCCTCACCCTTTTCACGGTTACCTTGTCATCTCTGACATCCCTCATTCAGCGCTTGCTGCACAGATACACGTTGCAAGCGCTCTGGAGGGAAATGAGTTACGAGACGACCTCAAGACGGTCCATGTTCCCGAATTCTTGGCTGATTTAAAGCTTGCTGATGCTGGCATGCAGTGAACTCAGTGTTGGCTTAGCAGACAACACTATTTCGGTATGTTTATACAGTCTTTTGCTTTGTCTTCACCCGCACTGACAAAATATTGACAGTACCGTATCTGAATCGTATACCTGATGTCCAGGATGCTGTCGGGTCATGGGAACTGAAAAATGGGCGACGGGAAGCGAGTAGGGAAAACTCTCAAGTCCAACTCTGTCGATGTAAAGGAAAAGTGCTAAGTCAGCACTTTGTTTGTGGGTTGCGTTTTCTTTCCTTTGCCCGTATACAACTCATTCAACCTGCAGACGACGTCATGAGCACTCTTATTGGGAGCCTCACAACTCTGTCGCGCACACAGCGCTGGCCTCCCTTTGGTTCTGTGTTCCTTCTCAACGATGTTTCATATCTTGCGTCCCACCTCGTTTTGCGCCTCACGAATCCCGACACACCTTTCCTTTTGTCTAAGCCGACGACAGACTTCTTCTCCTCGTCATGGCACACTGCAAAGGCAGGTTATTTTGATGCTACCTTCTCACCTCTCATGCAGGTGCTCGCCGACGACACACGAGATAAGACGAGCGGGTAAGAAGGCGGCAACGAAGGAGAAATTTACGCGTTTTTATGAATTGCTTGAAGAGGTTGGAGAACGACATTGGATGGCAAAAGGGTTGGAAGGGGATTCAGAGGAGAGGGGCGCTGTTGGGTAGGAGGTGGTGAAACTGGTTGTCCCATCGCTGCAACGGTTCATGCAAAAGCAGAAGGAGAAAGAGTTCAGCAAGAGTGAGCTTCTTATCTTTGTCGTGTGCAATGAACTAACACTTTAACAGATTCTCAAAGTGTAAGTCATCTTGTATCTTTGCGCGAATCCGGTCGTGCACAGACCCTTGTCGAATCGATACCCTAGCATTAATGTAATCGCACACGCAATCAATGAACAAACTCTTGCAAAACTACCTCGCAAAAATTTCAATATGTTTAGCGCTATATTTTAACGATTGAATATATAGTCGATAGAACAATTGAATTCGGCGGGACAAACACGATGTGTACGTATCACCCCATGAGCACCAGCAGCAGTATAGAAGAGGGAGGAATATAAGTAATATCATCAAATTCTTATGCCACATGATGTTTGGGCAAAGAATTGGCGAAATCACGACTTGTTTAGATTGCAGAGCTGATAGCGCGAGCTCATCATGCACGCGTGCCCTTGTAGTCAATGGGTCAGTCTTCCTGGTAGGTGCGTACCGCTTTTCATGGGGTGGGGCTATTCAGGGGAGGCACCAGTGGCGCATGTATACGTGGTGAATGGGCTGGTTGATGCCGGTGGGGTGCTCAAGACGTATGTGCAAATGCTCTTGAAGCTCGGAGGTGGAAGTGCTCTGCATGTACCGCTATCGCAACAAGCCCCGTCAAAAACCATTGCTGGCGCTGAAGGACTGGTATTCATAGTGATCCATGCATGCGTTCAATTGAGGTATTAATGAAAGTCATGATCAGTGATATGTATAACGTTACACGCACCAGCCTGCTGCACACCGTCCTGCACCCTAGACAAGATCACCTCAATTCCAGAAAAGTAAATAGAACGAGCTCCGGAAGGTTCACAACGAAATGCATGGCCTTGATGTTCTTCCCAGTCACATAAAACGAGGTCCTGGTCAATTTAATCTGAGCGCTGATATTCGATAGGTTCTGTTAGCAAGATGCACATAGTGGATAGAATTTGCGAGAGGAAGGACGGATCGAGATCGAGCTGAACGTCAACGGAAGTCATTATCAGTGATATGTACAATGTTGAACATACCAGCCTGTTGCGAATCGTCCTGCAGTGTGCACCCTAGGCAAAATCACTTCAATTCTAGAACTGTTCTGCAAGCAGAACGAGCTCTGTAAGGCTCGCAACGAAACACCCTCGGCGTTCTTCCCAGTCACATGAATCGAGGTCCTCACCGACTCGGTCTGATCACTGATATTCAAAGGGTCCTGTTAGTGATATGCACATAGTGGATAAAGTTTGCGATGAAAAGGGCGGGTCGAGATCGAGCTGGACATTGATGTCGTTCGTGAACATGAACCACATATGGACAATTGAAGACGCTCACTGCACAGTCAGTACCTGCTTGCCCGATTACTATATCTGTCATCTCACCCATCAATATGTAAGGTTTCAGCGCTCAGCATTGACACCCTAGCCAATCGATAATGGGCGCTTCGAAGCATAAGTCATTATTCCTGGACGTTCGGCTCCCGTTCTTTAAGCTTGCGGTTTTCGCCGTAAAGATGTATGGAGAGCTCTGCCTTGAATTTTGAGGCTGGGTACAAAATCTCAGCGTCAGGGACACGTTCAAACTTCTGTAAATTCAAAGGTAAATCAGCAGGGCGTGACAATGGAATATCACAAAAGGCTACCGAAATATCCTGCATGTCATATATGCGGGTCTTCAGAACGTTTGATACGACTCGGATGGGATAAGGAAAGGTGGTTTAACCACCTTTCCTTATCCCATCCGAGTCGTATCAAACGGTTTCCACGTTCACGAGTCAAAACTTAAAAGCGACACCGATGATAACTTGAAAGGTTGAGTATTTCTCGCCCATCGTTGGTTGAGAAAAAGAAAACAACTTTGACGCTTTAGTTATGGCAGCGACTTGACGGCTGTGAGCTGAGAGCCCAAATGTGATGGATGGAAGGATTCAGCACGTAATGCACAGGTACCATGCAGCGGGGGCATGTTTAGTCTCCCTTGATTATGATAGAATGAAGACAGTCGTTCCTTCTATTTCGGGGTTTCGGGCATGTTAGGGTGACTTTCTGATTTTTGTGAGGTGACTTGTCCACATTCAGACTTGAAGCTTGAATATTCAGGATCAAGGGCCTCCCTATGTGCTGCATAGTTCTATCTCATATAGCTTTGTACTTCCCACAGCGTTGTAAATTTCGAGCCCATTGAAGGGGGTGCAACTCGATTCAAATTGGAGTTTCGAGTTGAAACGATTTCACATCGAGTTTATGTAATTAACTCGCCTCGACGGCAACACCAGGTATGCCTCGTGTCCTGAGTTTGACTTGAACACCATCATCTCATGTCGCGCAACTGGCATGATAGCGGCCCCGTTCGGAGGCTCATACACCGCTTGCAAGTGTTTCTGAAGGTGTTCTTCAGATATCTTGCTTTCCCGCTGCGACTTGTACATCGTCTATGTCGTACACTTCTGCGGTTTTACTACAATTCATGTGATGTCGTATCCAGGCGCCGGTTCCGGCGCATTCACACAGGCGGACACCCAGAACGAGTCGCTGGCTCAAGCCAGCCTACCATGCTTCTTCCTCCGAGCAACGGTCAGCTGCAGGTCCCACAATCGCCAAGGCTCGCTTCCTGTTCGTCCGGCTCACTGTTGCCGGTCCACGCCTCCCCATCACCATCCAGTTATGTCATGCAAGCACCTTCTATATCTCCCATTCACTTCGAGCCATTCACACCCTCCGATGTGATGCGGTACATCAGTAAATTCCCACATTTCTTAACTTCCTTTTTCGAGACTTGCCGCCGGTCAAAATCCCAAAAAGGAGCGGAAAAGTCACTCGCAAAAATGGCGACACCCACTTGCCATCCACTTGCCACAAGGCATATAAGTTGGATAAGTAGATGCCTCCTCTTGAATTTTACTTTTCTACCTTTATTTTCGCTTTTTGAGCAATTATTTTCAATTATTCCTACAATACAAGCAGTGCAAGTCGTGCAAGTAGTGTAAATTGTAGCAACTTATTTCACTTATTTCACTTATTGTGCACTTGTTCAAGACAAAAATAACCGTATATCATTGCATTTGTATATTAAGCGAGACAAAAAGGAGAGAAAGCAATATGAAAGTACTGGTAAGTAGCGAAAACGAGACATTTAACATGCGCGCGGCGGGCAACAGTGAACAAACAAGCAGGGAACAGCGATGATGAATGACGAGAGGAAGGGGCAGTACAACTCTATAAAACAGAAAGTAGCACCGAAATCCGTCAGTTGGGACACTAGAAAGTGACAGAAAAGGACAGTACCAGGTATCAAAGATGAGTGCGCGCTCATCCTCAGAATCTTCTTCCACAGTGGGGGGCGCACCACGCCTCCTCGCAGCGATCTCCTTCGTGCGGCCCCAGACGTCCTGGAGGATCGACTCGTCGAGGCGATTGATGGACTTCATATAGCCCCTGGTTGCCGCACCAAAGTTGGTGTCGGAAAAGGCCTTTCGAGAGTTGCTGATCTTGCCTGAGGCTTTGTTCATACTGTGGGGGACTTTGACAGCATTGCCTTTACTGTTGACCTCCAGTTCACTGATGAGCGTCTTGTCACGGCCGATAATCTTGAGGGCGCGTTCCATCTGATAAATACGTCAGTCACGATATGATGAGGGGGTAAATGTACATGCCGCCGCAGTGGCGAGGCTAAGAGCGCCCTTCGCATGCGTGACCTTCCTGTGGCTCTCAATGGCGCCCCAGGTAGCACACCTGTGCTGTACGAGGACTTGAATAAGGAGTTCCGACTGAAAGGGTTTCTTGAATTGTCCGTCCTCCGTGATGCTACCATATAAGAACCCTAGTTTGAAAAGTAAGTTGTTTGCGAAATCTTCGCGGTCTTGGTCGGTCTGGACATCATCCTGTAATGACATGAAGTGTGTGAGTGCGGTGACAGCGGTAGTGCCCATGCCATTGCGCCATTCTGATAGCCGCTGGGTGGCCTAAGAAGAAACAAGAACGATCAGATACGAATTGCATCAAAGATCACTTACTAATGCCATGACAGGCCCATCAGTAGTCACCTTGTGCGGTATGTCCTTGTACACCGCGTCCCAGGTGTCCTGCACAGTAGTGCAGAGAACTGCCTCCAACTTGGGAAGAGCCCAAGCCCAGACCTCATCTTGATCTCCGATCGCAAAAATGAGAGTGGGGATGAATACTGCACTCCATCTAGCCACTGCCCGAGCACCTCCAGGAAGGTTCTTGATCCTGTAAGCAGAACGGGGGAGAATCTCCACCTCGACAGAGTTCGACACGGCGCCAGAAGTAGCACTCGAGATACTGGAAAGACTGCGAGTATGTGTGACGGAAGACTTTGTCCGCTTAGCCGCAGGAGCTTTGTGCTTGACGCCAACATTAGTCTACATGATTCGTAGTTAGTATGATTTGAATATTAATAACCGAAGCTTACTACCGCAGATGTGACCTGCAAGGACACTGGTTCAGATTCGGTCTTGACCACCACAGGTTTGCTGTGCCCCACAAATTCAACATCGGATGAAGGTGTATCTTCCTCGATGACGAAGTCATCATCGACCATGAAGTCGTCCCCAATCTGGTCGTCCTCGATCACGTCGTCCTCGATCACGTCGTCCTCGATCACGTCGTCCTCAAGCAAGTCGTCCTCAGGCAGGGCATCCTCAATCGCGTCATCATCGGTCAGGCCATCCTCCATATCTGCGAGTTTGCGCTTGACACTCGTCGCCAGAATGGTAGAGTGGGATGTTGAAGTTCGAGCGAGAGCTGCAGCTCGACGGATATCAGCATCGTAATATCCTCGGGGGACCTGTGTAGAAGGAGGAGGCTCGAGATCAGATTCCATGTCAGTGTTGGATCCATAGTTAACGAGGGAAGCTACTACTGGGGGGGTCGCCTCAACATTCATTTCATCGTCGGAAACGTCAGGCTGAATTGCGTTGATCTGTCGAGGAGTCAAATTGGCATTGCGATGGGATTGATTTGTTCGTACTGAAGTATCAGGGACCTTAGAATAAATCTTGACGCCCTGGTGATGCGGTTAATACATAAGAAAGAACTAGATAATTAAACTCACCTGAGCAGCTCTTGGTTTGGACATACGGGCAAGGGCTTGAGAGCGCTCAACTGATTCGGCCAGATCATCGTCTGCAAACAGGGTCGTAAAACGATCTGCCACGTTGTCAGCCCCAGCATCGGCGATAGTATTGATGGGCGTGAGTGGGGCACCACCGCTACTGATAGTACTCCCCATGGTAAGTTTGGAAGAGGGAGCAGTACTGGAGAAGTCGGAAGGCATCGTAGATGGTCTTTTCCTCAATGCGTTGGAGGATGGCTTAGAACCAACACTGGCAGCGGGAACTTCCGTCCTCCAACCTGGGATACGCTGGACAGCAAAACCAAATTTTTGAGGACCTGATGTAGTGCTATCATCATCATGCACCATTAAATTGAAGAAGAAAAGAGCCGTTTCAGTGAGATGGTGCAACATAGTTGAGAAGCAAACGTCTTACACATCAGCAGACTTCTTATCGTCATCACGTGCCATCGTTGATTCATCGATAAGACCCGCTGCTTCGATTGCATCTTTTACTGGCGTCTTCACTGGTAACACTTTCCTCTTCTCCTTCTTCTTGCGTGACCCCGGCACTCGCACCTCTTCCTCTGCATCACTCCCAGGATGGTCGACGTTAGCACCGGCTGCTAATTTACCTCTAGCCCCACCACCCTTGCCATTAGCGCTAACGGCCTTATCTTCGGCCATAGTCAAGTTGGAGGTCTCCATGACTTTTACAGCCTTTTTTACGGGGCGTGGGCGTGGGCGGGGACGAGTAGGCTTTGGCGCATCAACACGTGCGGCTGCTTGGTCTGTCTCCATTTTTTTCTGAAATACAGCAATGCGGTTATGTCCTTCATGAACAGCCATTTCACTTGCCCTCTTTTCCTCCTCTACACGCTGATCGTCAGCGGCCTTTTGAGCTTTGGTACGTCTCTTTGTGTGGCCTTCGCCCCCGGTCAGGATATATCCTGGGTGCTGAGTTGCATTTTTAGCTCGAGTCGCCACACGCCTCGGAACCGCGCTGGCAAGCTGAGACATGGTATTGATGGAAGGTTTGGGAGGCTGGAGAACGAGAATACCCAACCAGTGGTGGCGGACGACAAGGTAAGTTTCGTCACAATTCTTCAAAAATTGTAGCCTAAGCTGACTCTGAATTCATACATATGACCCTACTTTGCTCTGACGTACCCACTAATATACTAGCGCGATCTTTTGCAGTCGCCGTTAATATTGGGAGTCTCTACCATTTTTCAGGCACTCCGGATAATATCAGTCCAACGCTTTGCCTGTGAGACATCAATGTCATGGTTCTTTGACACCTTTCCGACGAGGAGATAGTCTACTAACACTCCCCGCACCGTTAGTACTAGTTTTTGTTTGTTGGCGCAGTGAGACTGAGGTATACCACCGCTTTTCCAGTGTAGAAAGCTTTTTCGGTACAGTTTGCTCGTGTCCGAGCCCCAAATCTGGCCCCCATTATCAAATTTGTCACATTGGTACCGGTGATTACGGACGGTTGCACCCCAAACCTTGAATCTAACGGTTAGCCTTCAGAACCTTCGTCAACATCCAGCATAGCACACATGCCTCCCCGTCGTGCTCACCACCTGCTTCAGCTTCCATGCCCAGTTCCAGGATGTTCGCGCTGGTTTCGAAACCAGTCAGGTCTTACACAACACAGGCGCTCGCTTCACCCAACTTTACCTGTTTCAGCACCGTCCCCTCAGGATCATCCCCGGCCATCTCGTT
>JRHT02000124.1:91909-115832 GCA_011800875.2 Suillus brevipes Sb2 | reverse complement strand
CAATTTTATTTCGGCTCCGTAAATTAGTTCCGAGGCCACCCTTGGCAGCACTTTGAAGATGTTCCCACGTACTGTCAGACCCTATTATTATGTTGAATACAAGTAGTCTGTAAGACATCATCTCTGACGAGGTCCTCTCCTTAATTTCAGGTCATCTTGCACCTCTCCCTCGCGAGCATCACTACTTGATATTTGGGGATGTTTGGGGAGGTTGGGTTTGACGTCTCCTCGATGTTTGCTCTCGAGCCTCTTCAAATAACCTCTCCAGATGGTATCACCATCTGATGATCACCATCTGTGTATGTTGTTTTTGATGTCAGCAAGGTGACGGTGGATGTTTTTGTACTCCTCTAGAGGCTCCCATGATACTTCTGGCGAATTGATCTTATTTTTTCCAGTTCATCCTCCTTGTTCTAACGCGATTCAGACATTCAGACACATAAGTATGCATTGATCAATATATAGTAAACGGACTTGTAAAGACATCAACAGGCAGAGAGGTCAGACGCAAAGCCTCAAAGTGTAGTTAGATGATGATACATTACTCAATATATGCACAGGGGAGGGACGCAGTCAATTGTGGCTGAGATAAATTGAGTTCCACCAACGAAAGGCTCAACCCCCGACGAAGTAGGTGAATGGGGAGACATGGTATATCTACTGCCCCAACCAAGCACATGGTACGGTTGCAAGACACCATTACTACAAAACAGTCAGGGACAATATCATATCAGGCGCGTCTGCAACACTCACAAGATGACAACCAATGAGAATAACACGCTGAACAGTAGTGACATGGTGTGCACAAGTCAGTCTGAGAGAGAGAGAGAGAGATAGTTAAAGGGGGACAATAAGGTGCAAGGTGATGTGGCGAGGTGACAAAAAAGTCGACATCACGCACCACCTGAGAGCGGGACATGGCTGCAGCACCATCAGCATGGGGTAAGCAGGTCAAAAGTCGAGAACATGCACCCACTGAGAGTGGGACATGGTCACGGCACCATCAACATTGTGTTGAATTTCGTGAGGTCGCTAGTGTTGGGTTGTGTCATTGAGGTTACGTCAAACGAGCTTGAAGAGAATGTGGACAGGACGCTGTAGAGCGTCCAAATGGCCAGGAATGGAAGTGTGATGGGAATAGCTTTCAACAGCTGAAGATAATGCGTAAGAATTATGATCGGATATATATGATGGTGCTCTGAGAGGCTCACCTGCTTGTGATATCTCATGATAAAGCGGGTTTGTGTCCATAGGAAGACACAAATGCCGATAAGCATACCAATGTATAGGACAGCAAAGAGGATGACACCAACCCTGCGCATGGTGTTCGCACTCAAGCTTGAGCTGTCGCTCGATGAATTGGAGATACCGATGATGGTTAGGACGAGAGCGACTGCGCCGAGGATTTGAAGCAGGCAGAATTGTCTGTTGTGATTTTAAAAAGCCATCAGGAGTTTGGAATCTGTCATGGTGTTCAGTGCATTCTATCCAAAATGACAACTAGATAAACCTACATTGAGTGCAGCAGACCCAGTGTGCAAACCAACAGTGGGGATAGGCCAGATGATTCTAGGGTGTAACCGCCAATGTATAACGAAAGGTTTACAGGCGTAACTTCCTCGGCTGCGACGAGCAATGAACCGCCCAATACTCGGACTGATATAAGAGGATTAAATTTCAATACGTCAAACGACTTACTGAAGCAAAATATCAACAACAAGATCCACCTGTCTCCTTGTGATACGCCATACTTGGACACCAGCTTGATGGAAACTAACCAGAAGGGAACATACATTGCGATAGACAGCTGAGCTCAGGTGAGTGGAAGATAACAGTGAGGCTTACTAGACTAGCTTATCGTCGTGGATGGTAGAATCTGTGCGGAAATGCGCACGCGCTTGGTGTCTGTCTATATTAAGAATCAGTCATTGAGTACTGAGTTTTAATGACGAGAGGATACTCACTGTGTGTCTTCCCTCATAACACCACCCATCCAGAGGGCCCATATCACCCGTCCCTTCGACGCTTGCTCCACAGCAGCCCCAAAGGGTTCCATTCAGAGGATAGATGATCTGGAACAGTACATTCAGTGATTTTTGTAGGTCCAAGATGCTATCATACCTGGTGCAGATAATGGCCCTGAGCAAATGATTCATATAAAGAGCCCTATGTTGGAGAGGGAGAGTTGAAGGTTCAGCTAGGTATTGATGTGATGTAGTGGTTGTTGAAGGAGGAGACAGCTGGCAACCGATAAACAAGGTCAGGTGAAGCGACGTGACGTGAATTTGGCGCGCGAATCATATGTAGAAGGTGTGGAGATCGACTTGAGAAGGCAGGTACCTGTGCCTACTACCTAAGCTATGGCTCACGAGCATCTCACGAGCCTCCTGAGATGCTCTTGAGAGGCTTAAGCAGCCAATCAAGTGACGAATAAAAGTCCAACAAAAACATAAAACATTGATTGTTGACCCAGCACTCACCATAAAAACATCCTTGATGGTCCGAAATAGTAGTATAGCAGTCCCTACACATAGCAACACCACCATTAAGTGCTACCACAGGGTAAATGACCCATGACACCGCACTTTTTGTGCAAAGTGCTGTATTGTGGGTCATTTACTTTACCAGATTCTACCAATCCTGTAGTCACGTAGTAGGACTGAAACTTGACTTACTCCCATAACTTGCTCAAGTCTCGACCTGCTTCAATTCCTTCACAATCTCACTCATGTATGTCCTTTGGCTTTCTGTCACGAACATGGATCAGATAACATTAGGGCAGATATATCAGCAGCATCTTGACTGATTGAAGTCTTCGACTCGGAGCCAAGCAATGGTGACGACGCCAGAGGTGTTGTTCATGCCTATTAAGAAGTAACTATTACAAAAACATGTATTCTACTACTACAGATAATACCATCCTACCCATTCTTCACAACGAGAGCAAGAGCATAGCCAATGATTGATGAAGAGGTCCACAACTGTGCGGCAGGAGATGACAGGAAGACAGCAAGGTGCGGTGAAGGCGCTTCAATGGGTGCTGTGAGAGTTATCCACAAGAGGAGGCAACACACCAGCCGTGATACCTTCGAGCCTTCAGCATTGACAACTGTCGCGTCCTTCAAATGTGCACTGCATGGCACATGCGAATGGATGAGGCGACCAGGAGAGAGGACTGAGAAGGATAGCTTACCAGACGTGATGGAAACAGAAATGATACAGGCAAGGCGCTGTGCATTGTCATAACAGAGCCCTGGAGCAGGGGTGCTGAGCGAGAGGCGTGACAGAAGTGGCTGAAAAATACTACAGTGCAAAAGTAGAAGAAACCAGGAGAAAGGAGAATATACTTGCCTATACACGAGACTACACGGTGAGAGTGAGAGAATAGACGATCGATGACGAGGTCCGCGACTGTGCTGTAAGATATATGAGTTGACAATGCCTCTGAGGTGGGCGCTTGTACCCATAGACGAAGTAATAGCTGTAGAGGAAATAGAAAAGGAGGAATGTAAGCACATGAAAGGAGGATAATGTATATGAATACCTGAATCAGTAATCGTCCCAGCGAGCTCCCATGGCACGCGATGAAGCAATTCGATGCTCGAGGCAAATATCGAACCCGGAGACCCAGAGACTTGGTATCAAACTGGGGTTGTGGAGGAGTGATAGGATGATGCTCGATGACGACTTCCAGGTGCAGGAGGGTGCAGGGTGATATCAGCAGGTAAACGTGCTGGTAGCTCACAGAAGGTACCAAATGGCAACTTTGAGTAAGGACAGATGAAAAGATATAGAAAATCTTACTAAAATAATGAGAGATGCGCCGCACGAGAACACAATAGCGCAGCCATAGTGTCATCATCACTGAGACGGTCAGGGCGCAGGGAATGGGTGCCGAACAGTCTTATCGTCCGAACCAGTGATGATGCGAGTGCCGTCCGGCGAGAATGAAACCGAGTTAACTGAAGGAATGGATGCATAGGAGGGGGAAGGTCCAGCCGTTGGCTTGTTTGATGAACTCGGCAGAGTCGGGATGAGCTGCTGGAGATTTGGGAGGTGGAGCTTGACATCTTATGCACTTCCCAGGGTGAGCGTGTAAGAATCCTTGAGTGGTGCATCGAATTCGAGGGCCAGGGAAGCTAGGAGCGGGGGGGCATCTAATGCCTATATGACCTTGGGAAGGAGTTCGGCAGGGATGTGTTAGTGAGCAGTGTGCAAGTTCTTGCAATGCGTACCCAGCGTGTCCTTGATGGGTCCAAATGCCCTTGATAGCGGCCAGTCGACAATGAAAATCTGGGTGAGTATGGTTGTAAGGGCGACTTCGAAATCGTTGAGGGAGTGACCACGCTCGCAGAGAAAGTCAGTTATATGTAAATGGCGTGTCCACCACCCCAGTGAGGGATTGGAAGTGAGAAGGGAAGTAAGAGAGCGGAGCTGGACCTGTGAAGTAAATACTGACCTGGCCGCAACAAATGAGACTGCAGTTCACTGCAAAATCCGCGGAGGTGCGCAGAGCAAGAGGTTTTTAGTTGCGTTGTAACCCATTGTAGCGGATAGTGTCAGGAAAAGGTTGATGAGGAGGGCATGCAGTAGGAGATAACAGGAGGACATTGAGTTAGTGGTGGGCGCGGTAGGAGTGAAAAGACAAGAGGAAAAGGACTTAGCGAGTAAACCAGAAGGTATACCAAGTAATCTGGTAGGTGTGCCATGGACCCTACCCAGATGCTCGGACAGGATGTTGACAAGGATGAATGTAGGTATCGCAGAGGTTCAGAAGATTGAGGAAGCGCCACAATGATCCAGGGAGGTCCTGCAGAGCATGCAAGGGAGTTTCGGTAGGTTCTATTTTTAGAACACCCTGGAGGTTGGGTCTATGAGATAGGGTTTCGTCTAACATAATAATACCGTCTGACTGACCTTTAATAGTACCGAGAACTGCTGCCTGAGGTGTCCGAGGCTGGAAAAAGGCCGGACAGAGACCTGTCTCCCGTCAAACATACTGGTTGAGTCGGCAATGAACTACCACACTGACAGTGATGGCAGACAACACCTTCCCTGCCGGTTCCCGAACCAAGTCCAGCATCAACAACACAATATGTCATACAGTCGCATATCGGAAAGTGATGCAAGGGGAGTCAGACCACTTGTAGAAACACACTTGCATCAGCAACAGCAACATAGAGAAAACTATGCCAATACTTACTGGTATAATGCTAATCAGTAGGACAAGTTCAATTTGATCTCAAGGATTACCACATTGAATGTGCATGCAGGTCTTGGCTCAGTACTAGAGACCAAGCTTTTCCATCAATTTTGCAACCTGCACAACATCCGAGTCTCAACCAGCAACCCCCGGGCCAGGTAGTTCAGGTTAGAAGCCATTGACATGACATTTTGAAAATCACTGACTAGTACTGCCTATTGAAGCTTCCAAATATCCACCATATGCTCAACACTCAGCCTCGACAAATTCCAAGTCAGAACACCGTGACCTGTAGTAATCAGATGAAACAACTGCCGCCCAGTGTGCCAGCAGTGACTGGGCAATCACGGAAACGTGGACATGAAGAAAGCCTATTGGGAAGCAGTGAAAATGGTGCAAAGAAGATACCACGAAACGAGAATGATGGATCTCAACCTATCACGGCTCAGGCTGGCTCCATAAACTTGAAAGGATCAAAGCGGAAAACCAAAGCAAATTCAAAGACTGACGGGGACTCGGAGCAGGTGATGGCTCAGCTTGAAGACCTAGGCCATTGGTCAGACGACGATACAAAACTTCTGCTCGAGACTCTTTTAGGAGGTGATAGCGAATTTTACAAGTACCTCGCAGGCAAGAGTAAGCATGTCTTCAAAAAGGTAACGAATATGTGAAATTAACTTAAAGTGAATGGCCGCTGACACTACATTTCAGGTCTCTGTGAACATATTCAAAGGAAGACGCAGTTCAGAATCAGTGAAAGGACGATACGAACGCTTATGAAAGGTGTTTTCATATATCTTGAATTTCGAGGCCATCACAGGTAATGGCGGAGGTGATCCTGACACCGAAGAGCTTGATGAGAAAATTGAGAAAGCTCGATCTGCTGGGAAAGATGTCGGGAATCTATCAGGCACTACCTTGAAGAAATGGTATTGAGAGGGGTGGTATGAATTATTCAATAATCGGTGAGCACATAAGCATCTGTGTAGAACATAAATACTTACAATGGTAGCCTCGGTGAACACCCAGGACTTGTACGGGAAAAAGAATTTCGTTCTGGGACAATCTCGGACACAATCAACATCAGCGACGAAGAAAGTAATGCTAGCAACAGCGAAGGTGGAAACAGCGATGACAAAGGCAAAAATAGTGGCACAACAAGAAAGCCGAATGCAACCCAGAGTCAACCTGCAAAGAAACTCAAATCAGCTTCGACTGTAG
Organism: Suillus brevipes Sb2; assembly: GCA_011800875.2. Lineage (NCBI taxonomy): Eukaryota > Fungi > Basidiomycota > Agaricomycetes > Boletales > Suillaceae > Suillus > Suillus brevipes. Next base: position 109,408 of record JRHT02000124.1, on the reverse strand, counting down.
TAGAAAAAAAGGTCAAACCAAGTTCACAGAAAGGCGTTACTGCACCACAGCACAAATGGAAGGCTTCGTCACCAGCAAACATCAGCAATGAAGCTGCCGAATTTTTCTCGTCGAATGTCGAATTCCTCAAAGCAACTGTACACAGCGATACCGAGCATTTGAAGTTACTCAAGAGTCGTGAAATTCGAGAGGAGAACCAGCATAATTTCATGGTGGAAAAAGAGTGAGCTGAAATGACATGAGCAGAGCGTGAGGCGAAAGTGAAGAATGCACGAGAGATTGTGACCATGGATGGTATGCCGGAAGAGGTGAAGGCAGCAGCACGTCAAGTGTTATTGGACTACTTCAGTATTGCAGGTCAGTAATTGGTATCATGTCATGTCATAGCAGGAAGAGATCATTTAAAATGACGAGACAGCGACGATGGCCAGCTTCTTTTAACCACTCGTCCGACTCCCATGCAGGAACCTCTGGGTCACCATCTCCAACAACTCCGCCATAGCCAACAACATCAACATCAGCATCAACCACATCCCCAGGATCATCATGATCACGGTCAGGATCACTGTTATCAAACAACGGGATTAACTCGGGAGAATCACCAAGATCTATACACATGTTGTGCAGCGCAAAGAGCGCTTCAACAACACGATATGTGTCTCGGATGTCTTGCTCAGGCGGCAAGTCCTTCAAGCTCGGAAAACGGCCCTTCAGTAGACCGAATACATGTTCGACAGTGATGCGTTGCGAGGATAAGTGTTTATTGAATTTACGGCGGCGTGCCTTTTCGACACCTGGCTGTGCATTGACTTCGGGCTCAGTAAACGGACGAAGGACATATGGTGATGATGGGTATCCTAGAGAACAATCAACACGAAGAAAATCACAGGAACAAAAACATACCCTTATCAGCAAGAAGCATTGTGTTGTTTGGGAAATACTCATGCCGGTGTTGCCAGATGTGCGATTTCTTCCACATGGTGACATCCGATACTGATCCTGGCCAGCCCAGCTCTACTGCGATGAACCGTTTCTCATGGTCAACGATAGCTTGAACATTGATCTGTGTATCAAGTGAGTCACTCAGTAAAACATTGTAATATGCACTTACAGCGGGATATTTCTTCCGACAGATAAATATCAGCCCATTGCGATCCGGCATTTCACTCAAACGTATGAGCGAGCCATCAAGCATACCCACACAGTCCGGAATTCCAGAACGGTCCATCACACGTTGCGTAGTTTCGTTTCGGCGATCCTCGTCACCCCAACTGATCACATGCATGCCTAGCTCCCGCAAAGCACGCACTATGCATCGACAATAGAGGAAGACCGTCCCAAATCCAACCCCAAGCTTGTGTGCAGCCTGCAAGGGGTTGGCACCGCGAGTTCCGTAGTGAATGAGAAAGCACCCAAGCTGATAACGAATGGGTCACTGCGGCTTTCTCCCACTTGATTGAAAGATTGGGTTCCACTCTAATATTTGAACCAATCGATCGAAAGTTGCACGACCGACACTGACAAAGTCTCAGCAGCAGCCGCTGGTATGAACGAAGTGATAAACTTACCGATATTCATGGCGAAAATCCCGGTTAGGCCAGCTCAGTGATAGGTCAAAGAACTCTTGGCACTTTTGCCACTGATGGTAGGGTCCACGAGGAATAGGTTGAGATGCGATGAAAGAGAGAGCGTGAAAGCCTGCACCCGTCCTATGGAAATATCGCGAGAGTTGTTGGTCATGATCATCATCCTCGAGATCTTGATTGTCTGGAGAGAAAAACTGCTTGTAAGCCTCCTGATTGTACTTAGCTATGGCCAGTGTGCTGTTCAGAACAGCATTCAATGTAAGGAGATGTGTGTTGTCCTGTCGTCGTCGCTGCATATTGATCACGGTCGTTTCGAAATGTTGAACCACAGTGATCAACAATGATAATGCATGGTCCGCAACTTGCCAAGCGACGGCCAGCCTCTGGTCCTCAGAATAGCATAACAACTGGCAGCAAGCGTCGGCAATCAGTGATAAATAACATCAAATGAAACGAACTGAACTCGATTTCTTAGAATTGAGCATCCCTTCGGAGTTTTGACATGAGCAAGATTTGATTCAAAATGGATTTGATAAATAAAAGATTTTCGCTTCAAATTTCGAGTTGAGAATAAGAAGAAATTTAAATGAACAGTGAGATGACAACGCAAAGTGACATATTTTGCCAAACATTTTGAATATTTGGGTTTCAAGCCAGGAAAAATAGCTATTTAATACAGAAAATTTGTATTCAAAGGTAAATTCAAACTTTTGAGCGCAAACAAATGTCGTTGCAAAATATTATCTAATGACAAGTATTTTCCCATCATAGTTAAATTCAAATTTTTCTAGCGTTGAAATGTGACAGGGAAAATGTGAAGTTTTATGTATGGGAAAATGGCATGGGCATTGGCTGGGCATTCAGTGGGCATTCATCGGGCATTCATGAGGAATTCATTGGGCATTGGGCATAGGGTATGGTACATAGAATAGATCTACGCGGAATCGTGAACATCTCGACAACACAGTTGCGACCCTGCTTCATCTCGTTTTCTACCTCGAGCAGCAAGCGCGTACCATCCAAAAGGTAAGCTAAGATGGCCTCCTGATCCATGCCTGTCTCCTGATTCAAGAATGCTGGGAGGAATACCTGCATATAGGGTAAAGTATTCTGCTCGTCATCTATCTATTTCCACCAGTGACTTGTCTGTCGCCCCCATTCTAGTATCACAAATGCTCAGGCTCTGCACTCCTCGGAAACGCTTGAGTCATAGGAGAAGGCTTGCCACTGCCAGTTCTCATGGTCAAGTGTCACAAGCAGGCTGCACCATACAGTAGGCATGCCCACGGCAACATCCCACTATCGTTAGTGTATTGTGGTCCCCGCCTGCCTCGCCCTGCCCTTGATGACATGTTTTAACGGTGTTAGTGCAGTTGTCAAAATACTCTGCCTAAATGACCTTCCATCAGCTGGGTGTTATGTCCCAGCCATACACTGAATCTCTGACCTGAGGCTTTGCAGCAGTGGACTCAGAGAGCGGGTCTCGAGTGATGGCCATTGCACAGGAAATCCCATATTGTTCTTGGCCTTTCAAATTTTGGGTATGGGCACATCATTTTGGGGTGGAAGCATCAGGGCGTGATCAGGGTGTGATCAGGGTGTGATCAAGGCAAACAATGGTCGATGCTGACAGGTTGTGTGGGCTGGTGGGTGTCAGCCTTCGATACTTGAGAATGTCTCAAGGATAGAGCGAGGAAAGGTGGTATTTGTGTGTCTCTGTACAATGTCAATAACAATTGTTCACGCCTCCGCTGGCGAAGCTGGAAAATGAGCGAGCCATGAAAAAGTGAATGTTAAAGGCTGAATATTCAATGGATCCGGACCATGCACTAGTGGGTGGGAAATAGAAACAAAATTGACGCCCGAACACAGGAACTTGTGAGTCGATAAGAGAGAGCACATCTTGCACAACAGCTGCACTCACACTGTAGATTCTCTCCCTCACTGTCATTGATAGCGTGTTGGTAATATCAATTCTCATTTGAACTTCCAGTGGGGATCAACTGACGATCAACTCTAGGTGAAAACTCGTCAAGGATCCTAAAAACGAGTATCGATGTCAGGTCTATAGCACATGGGAAGAGCTCACACAGGACCTGCAAACACATACCAAGAATACCCTGCCCGCACTTGACTAATTCACTGCTGTGCAGGTGGAGAAGGAGCCATGGCTTCCACAACGACGAAGGCAGCCACTGCGAAATCGAGTCTTACACCATCGATGACTTTGAAAGGCCATGGAGGTCGGATCCAATCTGTATCCTATTTTCCGGACGGCCAGCGAATGATCAGCGGATCTACAGACAAGACCACTTGGCAATGGGATTTGAAGGAGGGCAAGGAGACTGAGGAAGTGCGGGAAGTTTGTGAGTAGACTGAGCAGGAAGATACTCTACTGTGACTGGATCTTCTATGGTTAGTCGATGACTTTGACATTCTATTTGTGCTTTGTCAATGAGGACTCGGCCGTCCGCAGTCAAGCCTGCATGATGAGAGATCAAATAATGTGAATGAGCGGGACACCAAGAAGCGTACCAGCAAATGCCAGGCAGATATGGTCATCAAGCATCACAACCTTTCTAACGGTGCGGTGCGAGGGTCCTGGAGTTGCAGGACAGATTTCTTTTCGACACCAAGGACGACCACATCATTACCCCGAAGACCGATCTACCAACGGACAATGAGCGCTGTCATTAAGCTAAATAACGTCGAATTCTTACGGCACATGTTCCCTTGCGAACAGGTTCGAGGGCATACTCAACCTATCGAATAGATGAAGCAAAGATCGCGGTCATTGAGACGTGACTTCACTGACCTGGAACAAGTGACCATCTGGAGAGAAGACAGTAAGTGCTGTGCAGATATCAGTGGCTGAACTTGTCAGCCTCTTCAAGCTTGAGTGTCGTGTCTTGATGTGTGTGTGACACCGCATCACGAAGTGACTTCAATGCTAACTTCATAGATTCAGCTATCATAAGCAAACACATCAAACACATTCGTCTTACCACAACTTACCAACAATGATGGCTGAGGCATATGAAAACATAAGTCGTCAGTAGCCTGATCAGATGCAAGAACTGAAGCGTTTCTGCAGGGAGTTGACATCAATCAAGACGATAATGAGGTGGAGGAGCAGGTTGGGGCAGAGGAGCAGGCTGGGGCAGAGGTGCAGGGTGGGCTAGAGGCGCAGGCTGGGGACCTCGAGCGTGCCGAGACTTTTACAGTAACACAATCTGTGATAGTAAGTCTGTTGCACATCTTCATTAGCAAATTCTAATATATCTAGGCATTATGGGACTACGCACAGGAGATCGCACAAGACAATACGGAGTTCACGCAAGCTCATCCACAGGCGCCACGCCCCGTTCACCCGCCCATCCAGATGTCATGCCGCGATGTAGAGACTTGATCCTGAGTAGCCTCACAATGGCATATATTGCAATGTAGGTCAAGTCTACTGTACTATGCATACAACGCGACACTTGTGCGATAAACACGACATTCGCATGACGTGTGCGACATAGGCGACACTTGCACGACTTGCGCGCGCATTTTCCCGCGCCTAAGCGCCATAGGGCGCCTGACTTCCTGGAGTGTTTTCCCATGTCCAACCAAGTTCCCAGGTATGCATTTCTCCATTTATCATTTATAACAATATCGTACCATGTTTATTTTCACTGGGTACACATTTTTTACACATTACCAACCTTCTACCATCACCATCTCACTACCAGCATCATCTCCGAGTTTTTATCTATGTTTTGAATATATCATTGCAAGCCCTAGTGGTCATATCCGCATCGCACCTCACGTCTTAACGTCTCTCTAAGTCTTGCTATCGCTCGCATATCGCTTTCGCCCAGTTCCGCTTTTCAACGCACGACTTTCCCACGCTTTGCGCGCCTATAGCGCCTTTGTTCCTGCACTTTTGCCTTATCGCGCGCTTCGTGCATTCCCCCTAGAGTTGTCACCTGTGGATATTCGCTTTCTCCGCTTCCCCTAAGGGACGAACATATCGCACCATTATTTTCTTCCCTTCAACATTTATATCAGCTGCACCCTCAGCTGAGTTGAAGATCCTTCAGTGACAAATGCCTCCTTGGATTGATGGTGGAGGATAGGTGTGAGGCAGTGATTCGGCTGTGGGAGGAATTGAACGAGATCGAGCGCCTGTTGGGGTTAGAGCACATTTAGGGAGGAGCGCGTCATATTAGGTTGTATAGTAGAGTATCTACTATACATCATGCGTCAATACTGGCACTAGGACTATTTCCACATGGTATTTCATTCGTTTGTGTAGTTGCTCCAATGTTACATGCTGAGATATGCAATCCGCCTCCTGAATCGCACTACGCAATTTTCAGCGTCGAATTCTTTGCACCTCGCACCCTATAAAACGCAAGAGCATGCTCGACAGCATCCAAGAGGGGTTTCATAGCCTAAAAAAATGTGCGTTTAAGAATCGCCCAACAAAAGAATAGAACAACTCACCACCTCCACCCTCTCAGGTTCCACACCTTCCATTTGACCTGCCCGAACAAGCGCTCCAACTTTCTCGTGTGTCTTACTGAGGTAACCCACCATCTTTGCCACTTTAGCTGCATTCTGAGAGGGCGTGGCGCTTGACGAAGTAGTCATTGGGGGAGGATAGAGAGATGTCCAGAATTGCCTGAGGAATTCATTTGCAGCCGTTTGGCATGTCGTGAGTTGGCGGAAGAGCGTTGGCGGGAAATCAGCTATAAAGCCCTGAGTATAAATCAAACATATGTTGGTTGTGAAAGGGTACGCACTTTTCCTGGTGCGGATATCTAGCCACGCAGAGACATTTTGAGTCATTGAGTCAAGCGCTGCATCTCCTGCTTTTTGTCTATTCGGAGCTTTGGAGAGGGTTTGGGATGTCGTTGTTAGGAAGAATGAGAGATTTGTTACTTACCTGACTGAACCGCGGTGTAGAGACTCGCGTCTCGCTAAGCATGCATTATTGAATTCTCCCACTTTCCAAACATCATTCAGCTCTTATCCTTAGGACAAGCATTGTGCCTCCGCGCACCTCTATTTTTATTTTCGCAGCCTGAACATAATAATTGACCATTGGTTCGAAGTCCCCCCCCAAGGCCTGGCTCAGGGAATATTTTCTTCCTTTATCGCCACTGTTATGCGAGGCCAGTGAATATTTTCGGGACTTTATTTTTGAATTCAGTTTCACTTCGCTTACCTAAATAATGACTCAGCATGATCCTCCCGCATGTCAGGTACCTGTGAGAATTATTTCCCATACAGACTACCCTGTGGGAACATGCAAGAAACCCCGAAAACAAAGCATCGGATGATTTTACCCCCAATAAAAATAATAAAAACAAAAATAATCACACCACAATCAATTCCTCATTACCTAATCAAAGGCTAGGCTTCTTCTTGGGCCTAGGCCACTCTAGCTTTGTCATGGGAAGACACCTGACTAAGCAATATACCATCTTTATTTGAATAAATTTCGTTTAACCCCTCAGTAACACACCCTACTCGCATGTGGTGCCCAAATAATGAGACACGAGTCTCGCTTGAATCAGAAGCACCTATACGCCCCAGATTCTGTCTGTAAGCACTGAGCCAGATCCGCCTAACAATGAGACCTTCTTGAAGATTGTAACGCAACATCCTCTCAGACAACAGAACACCGAAGTGGATGAGATCAACACCGTGCTCTACGACCAGCACTAAACCCTGGTTCTGGTGCATTTGTCAGCTGACTAATGGCTTCGACAAATACTCTACCACGAAGCCTGAACATAATAATTGACCAGTGGCTCGAAGCCCCCCCCAAAGCCTGGCTCACGGAATATTCGTGTTGTCTCTTATCGTCCACTGCTAAGCGAGGCTCAGAGAAGATTAGTGGGGAGACTTTAGAGGTGAATTACGTGCACTACGCTTGACCTAAATAATAACTGAGCAGTGATTCTCCCACATGTCAGGTACCTGTGAGACTACCCTGTGGGAACATGCAAGGAAACCCTGAAAACAATGCAACAGAGGACTTGGCCCCCCCCAACAAAAAGAACAAAAATAAAAATAATCACACCTTAATACTCATCGTGAGTTCCTTGACAGCAGGTTCAATATTGCGTGGAGTCCGTTGAAGCAATTGATCAGTCCTTACCTTTGATCCTACCTGCTTGTGCTTTGGGAGTGACCTCTATCGCTTCACACAGATTGCTGGAGGTGTTCCGCTGCTGCGAGACGAGAACCTTGTTGGTGTATCTTTGTTGTTATTTGTTATTGTTGTTGTTATTGTTGTTATTGTTTCCGTGCCCTGCTCATCACTCGAATCACTTGCTCACTGTCTGATCTCACAGAAGCTCGCCTGCTGAACGTATCTTCGACATTGCTGAACAGCCACCCTTGAACGACCACGTTATCAGTCATTGGTATTTGTCTGAATCACTGACCATGGAGATATTTGTTTTATAGGTGTTTATCTATAGATCATTTATCGAAGAAGACAGTGTCCGCTTCCCACGCTCCGCTCTATATCGCGCTTCGTGCGATTGTTATTCTGCACCCTACTTGTTCTTGTGGTTCCCTCGTTCAGAGAGGATTTCCCTTAGCTCAGTAGCTGTCCTTGGGTCGAGACCTTCACTCACATTCAGGACTTACTGTTCCATTATCCCCCTGTGTTTTCCCCACGGTTCAGATTCCTCTTCTTCAGCGGCTCCCAACCCCTAAAGCCGTGTTTCAATTCTGCAAATGCTGCGCGGACGTCAACAACCTGATCGTTCGGTACGTGAGATTCAGAAATACCAAAGAGTATAGTAGATTGGAGAGAAACGCACCTCACTACTTGCCTGCTCTGAAGCACTCCGAGTAAGCTGGATCCCTTAGATCATCAAGCGTGATCTGGGTGTATGCATCCTTGTCCTCATCATTGCCATTATCAATGCGTCGGCATTTAGTGGGCGGTGCTTCGCCTCTGTCATACATTGAGTTTATCAGCATCAGTATTGATATTGTGGAAAGAGGGGACGGACAGTGCAGAGTTAAGTAATCATTCAGAATGCTCGTTGAATTTCCGGATTAGAGGGAGGGCACCGCGTTGTCTTCGTCTGTTCGGGGTGAGAAAGAACATGAACAAGGTATGGTGGGAGCATTACCTCTACATGATCCTCGAGATACGAGATGAACCTGACCTGCATCAAAACTTCACGCTGCTTCTGCTCCATGTCTCCATAGCATAGAAGGCAAGGCAAGTACAATGAATTAGATTGTGTGCTATAAAGACTCCCTTTAGCTGTTCCTCTTGAAATGTGCCGCTTAAATCTCTGCCTCAAAAAATACCAGTGGTAGGAGGCGCTTTTGCATGTGATCACTCAACCATCGTGTCAATGGTGTGCATTGGACGACGAAGGATAACATAGAGGAGCGCTTCGTGCCTGGTGGATTGAGCATGTCAAAGCTACACTATGGATTTGGTCTACGGCCTGTCTCTTCTCACGATAGTCGCTGCAGGCTGCACAACTCCATTTGAGCTCTTCACATTTTGCTGGACCAAGAACTCAATCCTAATGTTTGTGAGATCAATGCAATATATCAGAGAGGGATACGTACACGACATAAAGACACAGCAATGATGTGCTGTGGGGAAAACTTCCACCGTGCGAAATGCGACACTACCCACTCGGGCATGACAACCTCAAGGTGGTCAGCGAGCGTCGATGAGTGTAATTGAGCCGGGAAATGAGGGTAATGGCGAAATGGGTCTGGGTGAGAGGAGAGTAGTGGGTGATGACGCCACACAGCAAAACCCACTCCATGCTCGGTCCTGAATATATACTTGATGGTTCCTGGTATTTGCGTGTGCATAATGCCATCAGGATAGAATAGGATCAGGCTGTTGCCCATGTGGGTCGATTCACGAGCATACATCGCTCCCTTGTATTTTATGCGAGCATGTAAGACTGCTTGCTGGACTTTAATGAGACATCGGAGGTCGTCCGGAATGTTTTCTTTTGATGTAGGATGTATTAGGCCATCTTCAAGTATAACGTCGACGGTGGGAGAAACAAATCTGTCAAATAGAGATTTTACATCCCTGAATATTGGAGGGCAGGAAGTCCGGTTCAGCCAGCATTTCAACTTCGCAGCCTTGATGAACGAGAAAAGTAGAGTTGATTCTTGCTGACCTTTATTAGAACCAGTGTCAAAACTCCATCACGGTAAACAAAGTAAAAATTTACCAAAGATGTGATTAATTGGCAAACGCTGCAGCTGCCCAATGAGGCGCTCATATGGAAAGCACCACCATGACCTCACGGGACCGAAGAGCTGCAAATATTCCCAGACATGCAACGCCATGTGCCCATTAGTACGATGGGGTGCATGGGGGTGTAAAACTTGTAAATCTCGTATCCATGCCACAATGTATCTGCGATACGCTTGTGCCCGAGCAACTGTCATGAATCTTAGACATGCAATATGCACTGCAGAGACAAGGGACATGGTGTGGTCGAGGACGGCGCGACGATTGGCTGCAACTTCTGAAGTGCGATGCTGAGATCCTTCACCCCATAAACTAACCAATGCAATGGGCAAGTATACAGTCGTCAAGGTGCGCCATTCGTCTGCCTTCAAGGTTCCGGCCCTTGCTTCTCCGAAGTTGTAAGGGACTGATCTTAATGACGACGGTGCATCTGTTGCTCGAATGACATCAAGAATGCGTTCCATGACTTCAGGGGTAGTGATGCGTAATTTCGCTGATTCAGTAGTGAAAGGTTGTGCTTGACGCTACGAGGCCATTTAGAATAGCAGGTTAAGAAAGTAGGGTCCGAAGTACAGGATATGACAGTATCCCCCCTTTAGGGCCAAGCCCTTGAGGCTAGAGATTACGGAGGTCAGGATTCTGGAGCAGAGTCGAAAGTCATGGGTGGGATGGAAATCGAGGACAAACCAACTTCTATGGAAAAGGATTGGAGAAGTGGAAAGCGCGTCCTGTGAGTTATACAATGCTGACTAGCAGACAAGTGCATTAGCGGAGATCCGGAAAAATAGCCCCTATGATCGGACGAATCCCTATGGATGGAGTTGCGTACTGCTGGAAAACATGAACAAAGCCACTAGATGCAATGCAGGTCATAATCCGGTTGAGATTGCGTCTGAAACGTGTTTGATGGTCAGCAGACATAGTGGATGCAATGGAGGGATGATGATCGTGGAGATGCGAGGATGGATTGGTTGGAGTATGGTTGGATTATGGTTGGAATGGGTCGGAAGTCATGATAGGAGGTTCGGATGTTCATGGTAGGCAATGCCTGGGTCTATGGACGCAATCCCATAGGAGTTGGAAACAGGATAAGGATGGTAGTATGGACAGGATGAATTTCCGAGTCACTCGGTGTTCCGGATATTGTGTGGATCGACAGGATCTGCAAGTGTGCGATCTTCTGATGGGGGTATGGAAGATGTGCAGAGGATCCTCAGGATGTATAGTGGAACAGTACGGGATATGACAGCCAGCAATGACATGCGGTACAATAAAAGTGGCTGGTTGGGCCAGCTAGCTGGGCGGCCTTTCTCGCCGCTGGAAGGTCGCACACTAGACATGCTATGGCGCTGCGCGTAACCCGACCATGCGCTTGTAGAGCTGTGCGGGAGAAACGTATCCCGCGTTCCCAACTGTCCACCAAGTCATCAACGACGGGATCAAGGAAGTAGTTCAATTGATCTCCCGACGGTTCCGAAGGTCCCGGAATGATTCCGGCCAAGTACATATTTTCTGGTTTGTACCGGATATCAAGGGGGAGGTTCAAGCACGCGCAGGAGATTATCCCAGTGGAAGTCGATGCATTTCGCTGAAGATTGCCTTCAATGTTGAAGAAATCAACGTTGAGTGTGAAAGCGAATCGACCCTCGCTGCCTCTATCGATAAATAGTGATTGTGTTGGACCCTCAAAGTTGTGAAATAAGTCAGCATCCCAGACATCTTTGATAACACGCGGCAGCGCGTTCCCAATTGAGGATAGCAACTTGTCACATGGGCTATCCATTATCGCTTCCAACTCGGGACGAGACAATAGTCCAGCGAGGTAATTGTGGAAGTGGTGATACACAGAAGTTTTTATTGGTTCTAACCCCCCGCCAGGGGAGCGCTGCAGTAATGGTTCATCACAAGGCACATCCTCAGGTCTCGGTCTGTTGGAACAATTGGGGGGGTAACGCGCACCACTTGAGTTGAGATTGGCCTTTGGTTTGAAGGTGCAATTGCACGCAGGGCAAACCACGTAGGTAGTGGTCTGACCATCAAGCTTGAAGACGGAAAGGGCAGCCTCCATTGTTCGAGGGATCTGGGAAAGTGTGTTTTGTCAACGAGATTCAGAATGGGGGCTTTGTGCATCCATGGCAAGACTCAAGATCAGAGAAAGGACGCCCATCAGAAACTCGCCATGTCTGCGCCCGATGCCGAAGATGATGACGGAAACAGCTCCTAAGAAAAGGGATACTTGGACAATCTCGTCGGCGTAGTCAATAGGCAGATCGTAATGGTGTGCTGGCCTCCAAGTTAGATGGAAAGAACGATGCATGAATAAAAAAACACACTCACAAGAGTCAAATTCGACTGGCCCGGACGACACGGGAAGCTCGTCTTCCTTACTGAAAAGGAGTGTTTGTATTTCGTCACACGTCGTCTCCAGCCAAGCCCTGCGAGAGACGATGGAGGAGACCTTGTGCTTTACTTTCCCGAGGGTCTTGATTATCGCAAACAGCTCGTTGCGAATGGAGCGCAACACATCACGAGACGTTGCACAGGAAATTTGAGTGCGAGCCCTTTCTATCCATGACTCCGCTACGTTCAAAGTAGCTTCAGCCCTTGACTGGTGCTGCATCCCAGCGGCTTGGAGGGCGCGGGCGATGTGTCTGTGAAATGAGCAGTTAGCATACATAAAGCATGTGATGTGTAACAAACTCACTGCGTATCATTGACAGTGAGTTCAGCATCCAGGTACTGTCCCTTGTCTCATTGGACTTCCAACCACGACACTCACAATTTGTCGTGACTATCTGAAGTAGCATTGCCATCGGTTAAGGTGATAGCAAATAGCTCAGCGGCAAGATCGTCCACCTGCATCGGCATGTCGGTGGGGTGCATCAGGTGCTCGCGTTGGGAGTATTGAGGGTGCGGTGCCTCGCGTTCTGGGCTGGGCTGGAGAAAGGCTTGACAAGCGAGGTGAAGTATGGAACTTTCACATTCGGATGAGGTTGCAATGTCGAGCGCCAAATGCACATGTTTTAAGGTGATGGGCAAGGCTTTGCCACCAGGTTTTCTAGGCACACCATCAACTCCAATATTGCAACATTGTGCGCATTTGCAAATGAAAGTCCGGCTAGGCATCTAAATGGATTTTAGATGACGATGATGATCGAGTATGAAGCTATCGCTGATCTTACCACTTGATAAGATGGCGATCCAGCGAGTTTATGTACTGGAAAACAGGTGGGGATTATAGAATCAAAAGTTACCAGCGGACTTACCAAAGTACAATGTTCCCCCAGGCAGGAGACTTCTTGTAGTAGAGACGTACATCCTATTTTGGTCGATGGGCCGACCAGCACCCGCTAGCTGGGTGCTCACAGAATATACAAGGTTATCTGCGCCAGCTTGTCATCATTATTAAAGTCCTGTACAACTACATTACTACCAACTAATGAAATAATACAATGATAATTGAAGTACAACAATTGCATCAACTCAAAGTACGAAAGAGAGACAATCAAATGACAGGGCATGCCTAATATAGTGAATGACTACATAATCAAGCTCCGCCGCAACTTCAGGCCCAGCGCCCATCAATCCTAAATTATGTAATCAATCTGGCCCCACCTGCGGCCTGGGCGCTGAGCGCTGAGCCCCAGTGAAAATCAACAAAAATCAGGAACTTTGTATGATTGGAAAGAAGTAAGGGTGGTGGAAGCGTTGTGGTGACGTCAAATAGGTTTGGAGTTTGGCGCCGTGAGGATGGCACGGGAGTTAACAGTTGCGGCATGATGACAACACCAGCAGGCATCTCGCCCTCTCTTTCCATGACAAATGACCGAGGAGTGGATCGTATGGACGCGCTGCTTCTCAGCCCAGGAAGGCGGGGTTCCTAACTTATATTATCGGGGACCTGGTGAATACCTATGGTTGTGACTGGTCATTCATTGTAACAACAATACAACAATAGAAAATATGCGTATATACAAAGTGCAATGCGGAATCGAAAGGGTATCGAGGAGGCAGTCAAGCATGTGCAGATGTCAAAAATTAGGTTTTAAAGAACCGAGCTCACTCAGGCTAGACATCGAGGGTGTCCCATCGTCACTAAGCGCTTCGTAGCAATCTTCTGACACAATGCCTTCTAGCCTACATTTCTTGCCGGTTGGGGTGACTTCTACCCACGAAGGCGTGATTGACTGCGTGAATGACTTCGTGATCAGGCGACCTGCTGGCCTGCACGGAATTGTTTCTTGTTCCACCGCAGGGTCTTCAGGCCAGCCAGGTACTTGAAGGTGCTTATTGTAAAGGTCTATGAGGGCGTTGTGTGAGCCAATGATCTTCATCCCCATCTCCTGCTTGTAGGCAAGAGACTCAAATATGAACTCCTGTATAGCCGTGGACACCGGCCCATCAACTGTATGTATCGCCAATGTGGCCCGGAGATTTGCAAGAGCACGCCTCTCTTTGTCTGTGATATTGGTGTAATGATGCGAAAAGAACTTGCAAAGGTCAATGATGAGATCATCGAGCGATTTGCGACCGACAAAGACATCTTCTGGAAGGTTTATTCTCGTCGCGAGCCAACTCTCTTTGGAGGATCCTCCGTCGAAAATCTGCATCAAGAGTAGTGTCCGGTCAACGGTATTCATGTAAGTGTCGCTGTACTTTAAACCCGTCCACAGAAGGACATAAAGACTAGATTCAAGGTCGTCCTTGACACGATGAACGGCATGCGAATGTGAGACAAGGTAGCCAGACATGAACTGCCAGGTTCGCTTGGTGACAGAAAGAATTTTAAAAAAAAATATAAAACTTACAAATACAATGAACATACCGTGCAGTTCTTTTGTCAAGGACCCTGAATGGTAATCAGCTTTGCCAGGTCCCAATTGATGAGGATACCAATGCCCTTGTAGATGACAACATTTCCAACACTGAGGTCTCGATGTAGCACCTTTGCAAGTTCATATGCGTCCTTGTGAGCTGTGTATACAAATTAGATGAAAAGGCATTTTGAGGTTCCAAAATACGTACCAATCAGCGCATCACGAACGGACTGAACAAGTTGACGAGTGCTCTGGAATTTAGTCAACTTATTGCCGACAATATTGAGAGCTAGGCGATGAAGAATGTGAGTAGTAGTAGCCGTGTTAGAACGCGCCCATGCAGCGCTCGAAAGCTTCACAGTCTGAGTGAATTGCTGAGGGATAGAGTGGGGTACGTCATGATATGCGAGACATGTCGCAATATTGCGAACTTTGTGGGACATTAACAACCTGTAAGTCTCGCCTTCCGGGAGAACATCTGGTAATGATACCCGCCATGAGTCCTTGAACATTACGACCTTCTTGTTGAGAAGATCAAATGCAGGACATGTGCGTGTCCCTCGGCCGACGGGCGGAAAACCATAAGCAACAGGTTGGGGAATGATCAGCGTTAACATATCAGAGCTGTCAACAATGGGGATGGAAAGTTTGAACATGCGCTTCGTATCTGGGAGGCTTAACCATGACCTTGCGAGGGCAGCCTCCTGGAGGCTAGCGGGAGATATGGAAGTATCGATGCCACGCAGTGCAGGCGATGCTCGTGCGAAGCGGTGAAAAAAGTCGGCTAAACATGGCTCAGTATTGTATTTGATGACGCTAGTAACGATGGCACCCTCCCTGTCCCATCGGATGATGCGAGCGCAGTCACGCACGATCAGGACAGAAAATACGTGGGTACGGTATTGGGCACCAAGCTGAGCTGCAGCATAGCTGGTGATTTGTCCCAACGTGTCCATGCTGTTATCGGTGGAAGATACGATGCTATCGCCAACATCATGGAATGCGTCATGGCAATAACCCCACTTGAATTCGATTATTACTTCTGCCGTGGAAATATCAGTGCCGCGCGATGTTGTGTCAGCATATACACAAACATCCGGCTTGATGCTGAATGTAAATGACGAGCAATTGGCCGTATCTGAATTGCTGTGAGAGTCAATGAATGACAATTGAGGGGCGAACGATTTCATGGTATTGATCTGAAGTGGGACTTATCGATAATATCAAATGTCACAGGTGCAGGGACACTCACGAATGGTTTATAAGCATGCTGCTCATCCGGAGCATCGATTGTGCTCTTGAATATGCCAGCATTGAAGGCCGAAGTGAAACTCGAATCATCATAATGGGGTATCTGTGAAATCGGTAGGAACAACCGAAGAAATTCCTCGGGTGGCATCAGGCCAACGACATGACTTTTCATCTCGCGGCCCATGGCGT
Organism: Suillus brevipes Sb2; assembly: GCA_011800875.2. Lineage (NCBI taxonomy): Eukaryota > Fungi > Basidiomycota > Agaricomycetes > Boletales > Suillaceae > Suillus > Suillus brevipes. The sequence goes on along the minus strand of JRHT02000124.1, from coordinate 93,314 downwards.
TGAGAGTGTCGACCCGGCATCGTGTATAAGTTGTGAACGGCAACAATGTGGTACTATCCTGTTTGATGGGAGTGTCGACCATAGAGGGAGATAGGTGAGGGACCTGCGAGTCCGAGACGTGCGGCATCATCAGTTGCGCAGCAGGGGTATCATTAGCAGCCACCACCTCTGTGTCATGTGCTGCAAGGAGCATGGTCTTTTTAGATAAAATGATAAGTATGTATGTACAGTGTTCGGGAAAGGTATGGGGCGTATAAGGCCGAGGTATGGGTACTACAATGATATAATGGTATGAACAGGTAATAGTAAAAGTTCGGGCCGTACGTCCCGTATAATTCGATGCAAGTGGGAAGAAACAGAAAAAAGGTGGTTGCTTCGAGCTTATATAGTGAATGAGTCATATGGTATTGGATATTCCTGAGGGGACTCTAAAATTAGCTCCAACACAGTGCTCGAGCATGACGTATCTTCATATCTTCATCCCTGGCAAACCCGACATTGTGAGTGATGTATCCCTCATAATCAACAGGAGATGACTTGGAGTAGTGTTCCATGCAACCTCAGGTGCGCGATAGATGAGGTGATGGAAGTTCAGCATCGCTACCGAACCCAGTCGCTCCACACCGAAATCACCTTGATGTTGAGATGATATGAGATCTTTGTGTGACGCGCAAGAGGATCAACGTTCAACCCTGACTCACCAGCGTGCGAGGCAAATGAATTCCGCTGACGCGTCTTCTATGCAGATAAATTGGTACAGGGCTCAGGGAATCATCTGACTCCATCAGCGTGCTGGAACGTGGACGGAATCTAGAGCAAGTCAGCAAGACACAGTGGTACAGGGCATTCAGTATATCATTGGTAAGGTAATGACACAGTACTATAGTGGTGTAGTGGTGGGTACGGTAGTATTACATGTGTGACTGCTCTACAAGGCAAATCTGATCAAAACGCAAATTGACTAACGTCGACGGAGCGATTATGATATCTACTGTGTTCTTCTTGAGGTAGCACTTGGCTATATTGACGATAGAACCGCGATGACTTCCGTCCAGAATAATACATTGTTGATTCTTTTTGCGCGGGGGGGCTGGACTCAGATCCATGGCAGATATATGATAATGCTGCATTGCAGCGCCTGCGCCATTCGATGAACAGAACACCGCAACACAGCCTTCAGGGGCAGGTCCATTCTGACCGAGGAAAGGGTCAGGACAGGCCGTCGACACAAATCGATTATGTAGCCTGCCTCCCATGAAGGAGGGCGAGACTTTCAACATTGCGTGATAAGTGGTGAATTTGGACGAGAATTCTTTGTTCATTAACCAAGCTAGTGGACCTATAATGAAATAAGCAGGAATCTTGTGATGGCTCTATGGAAGGACTCACTCTCTTTGGGTTCTTC
>JRHT02000124.1:53354-75385 GCA_011800875.2 Suillus brevipes Sb2 | reverse complement strand
GCGTGTAGTAGGAACTTCACGAGCTGTAGCCGGACTCCCTACTTCATTGCTGACGCCTTATATGCACCCAGTCTGCAAGGACTCGGTAGGTCAGCAAAACGTTAATAATCGTTCTGCACCTCAAACAACTGTATCGTGCACCGAGAACTGGACCGCTGCCAAAGCCGTTGAAGAAAATAAGATTGTGGTATTTGATCAGACGGGCATCTTTCTTGTTGCCTGCCGTCATGGGTTCATTGAATGTGTCACAGAGATGGTGCGCAGTGGCGAGCTGTACGTTAATATTTTGTGGATTTATCTTCTTCCTTCAATTTATTATTAACAGTGCAAAATATGGACTTGCTGCCGTCAATAAAGTGCTTGATGTATGCGGAAATGACCAAGCGATCGGTCATGACATTGCGTGCTCGTCAAGGAAAACTATTGCTGCTAGCTCGATTGGATGGAAAGCCGAGGAGCTACGTCTACAACTTGTCGTCAATGCATTCCATGGATTTTCCCACAATCGTCGCTGTCAACTTGAAAACCATCCTTTGTATTTGGCTGGCCTTGGCATTGAAGATTTAGAAACATGCGAGCGCATCTTCGCAAGCTTGAACAGTACTGCGCCGTTGATACGGCACGCTTCACACTTTCACTGGGTACAATTCCTTGATCTTCACTTCGAAAAGTGGGACACGGACAAGTACCTCGAGCTAAGTACGAATCAGTATGGCTACGTTACATCTTGCTTAACGTTTTTAGGTCACTTTCTTTATAACAACTATGTTCAAGCCCTGCAAATCATCGAGCGTTACTCTGTTGAGCTTGAGGAATTCAAGCAACGCAAGGATCTTGTCGACGCAGACTTTCTCAAATGGCGAGATGAGGAATCTGAATACCTAGGCCAAGTGGCCACCGAGCCCACGGCGGACACTATTGCCGTTGCTTACGTTGAGAACTTCGAGAAGTTGAAACATGCAGAGTTTGTTTTTGGCGCCATAATTTGTGGGATTTTTCTAATGCTGGCACCCCTAGAGTGATGTACAGCAGTGTCACTTCGGTTCCATTCCTCACTTACACACCTACCAACTTTACGCATACCTCGGGTCTCAATGCTGCCACACGCCATCATTCGAAGGCATTCGAAGCTGATTATGCTGCCGCACTTCGAAGATATGAATTACAATTGAATGTTGTTGCCGATTTTGAGCGCCGGCATGATATTCGGCAGCGCTGGACACCTGAATGTCCTGAGTATACGACGGCTTTGAAGTACTTTCATGAACGCCGCTTTGTTCGCGTGGTGGAGGAACTGGAAGGCTTGGTTGTACAATGTCTGTTTGAACTGTCAAAGGCCAATCTCGCCGGTACAGGTAGGCGCACAATTTTTGGTGGCAGGGTTCACTAATGTTTAATTCCCATAGGGTATAAAATGCGCAAGTACATTTCCAAAGCCATCACGCACCGTTCAGCAGCCATTCGCTCAGCATTGGAGAAGTACAACACACTTGCCCCAATCCAACATCCTCCTCAGCCAGTGCTCGACTATTCCGAAGTTGTTGGTTACGCGTCCCTTGGAGAATTTTCACTTCTGAAGTACTCACGCTACGATGTACTCGCCAAACCTTGGACCATTCCTGAGAATCGAGACATGGCCACAAAATATTTCAAGGTCACGCGGGCACATGAGGAAATATTGCGCCTTAATGTGGAGATTCGATGGCTCGCTCATTGGATTGACCATGATGACAACAAGATTCGCAGTGCTATCATACTCGCGACTAAAGATCCCCTCCTAGTGGCCGAATTGAAGGACGTGTATGCCAAGCACCATCGCACCAACAATATCCATCGCCAGCGCCTTCACAAAATCTATCAACTCCCTCGTTTTACTGGAGAACCACTACCGCAGGCCCCTGATCCAATTGAACTTGAGGATGGAAGTTGTCTAGATAGCGCCCTGGGAGATGTTGATGATGACGACGACGAAGATATGGTGAGGGAGGAAATGACACGATTAGGCGAACTTGTATCGCGTTTCATTACTTAGGTACTTACATATCATATTTCTTGCATAGTATAGAAGAATAGAAGCGGTTGAAGCTGAAATCTGTTGATATCGACATCTTCTGGTTCGAGGACGCTCCAAAAATCAGTAGATACAGACGGCGCAAGAATAGATGTGAACAAAAATCAGTAGGTACAGACAGCGCAAGAATAGATGTGAATGAAGCTGAAGTCCGTCGGACGCTCCAAAAATCAGTAGGTGCAGATGGTGCAAGAATAGACGTGGATAGAGCTGAAGTCTATCGACATCGACATCTTCTGGTTTGAGGATGCTCCCAAAATCAGTAGGTGCAGACGACACAAGAATCTTGAAGTTGCACTGTTGAACTTACATCATTAGTGATCAGATCATCAGTTATGAGTTACGACGTAATAACGCTGCCGTTGTTCAAACGTTCACAAGTCGTTCATTGTCTTTCTATTTCATTCTGAACCTGCACAAGTCTCTGCATCCAACATGTCTTCATTCACCCCAAGAGAATCTCGTCTGGACTACCTTGATTTGCAGGGAGAAGCGGTATGTATTCAATTAAATCATTATATCAATCCACTATTAAAGGCCACACCTCGCTATCTACTCTAGAAAGATGTCTTTGAGCTCAAGATTGCTGCTTCATTCACATTCAATAAATTGCGTGGTGTTGGTTGCTCTCTGCCTACGATCACAACCGCGCTGTTGGCGTCATCCCCAATCAAGGAGCCTGAGTTAGATGGTCTGCTAAAGATCCACAAAATTTTCATTGCGGAGGTTGCACCTCTCGTTCGCCAGCGGTGGTTCAGTTGGGATAAGGTTAAACTTCCCAGAGCAATGATGAAAAGTAAGTAGCAACAAAGATAGCAATTACCATCGATATGCATACTGATGTCCGTGTAGGAATTGCAAAGTTCGATACGAAATGTGCCACTTGTACAGTGCGATCACCTCCATTCCTATCTAACTCGCTGTTATTTCCAAATCCTCTAAGCACAGGGTATCGTCTCCTTGATTCTCAACCTCGCGACACTAGTGAAGTCTCGTCGTTTTCACAATCTCATGACAGCAGCGAAGTCTCAACAATTTCGTTACTCAGTGCACCGTCTTCGTGGAGCCCATCGACAGGCACTCTGGAAACAAACGATCTCACTTTCGACTACCCAAACTTCATGTCCACTCCAATATCACAACAGCGCAATCTCGAGGGATCTTCAGGGGGTGATATTTCTGGAGGAGATATTCTGGGCAGTGCTGTGACAGCGAGGCGTTTGACGCCGCGCGTTGAGAAGGTGACAGTGAGGTGTTTGACACCGCGCATTGCTGAGAGGGAGGGACCAGATGTTCGTCCTTCTCCATCGACGTCACGCATTAAGGTCACTCGGAGTCTGGGTATTTCCCCTCCTCTTCCAATGGCGCCTCCTTTCATCCTAGCAGCTGACCGTCAAGTCTCCACTGTGCCTGACCCCGCTGTTACTAACTCCAAGGCATGTTCCCACTAACCACAAGCTTTCATGCAAGTTTCTAACAGTACCCTTCATCATGCTAGGTCACTGGCCGCTCAAACTCTCGCATCAACAACAGACGCGCAGCCAATTCGGTACAGATGCAAACCACGTTGTGCTCCGTTCAGGATGGCGTTTCAGTGACGAACCATATTTATCTTATGGCATCCGATCCACCTCCTGGTCAACACCCGGATTACCACCGCATTAGTCATGAAATTAGTACCATTCTTTCGGGGATTCGTTTTGACCACACCGCATTGACTGAAATCTGGCACTGCATCTATCAGTCAGAGGGTTATGGTCCCCAGGGCTGGAGGGCTATTCTTGTGAAGGAGAACATTCCTGAAGATCGGCATGATTCTCTCATTAACGTCATGACTTGCGCGACCCATCAATATTTTTCTTCAGGTGAGTTGTGATATTTATCGGAGCTTTTTTAGTCAATGCTGATTTTTGTTTAAAGCCCGTGTTCTATAGATTGCGACACCGCTAACTCTGTTTGGTCATGTAGCTCAGCCTCGTGTAGTGATCAATTTTTTAATATACTCGCTGCTGACATTACTCTACATGCTAAGACCTGAGTATAAAAGCATCGTGAATCTCACTCCGTCTCCAGGGATATTCAGCGTCTCAAATTTCTGTGCTATGGCGCCACATTCCACCATAAAAAATCGGCGTGTTCGTCCTCGCCTTACACAATCCCAGAAAGTGGAATGCCGCCGCCGCCAACAAGAGTTGGTAGATGACTTGGATGTCGCAAAGGACTCATACGAGAGGGAAGCTTGTGATTTAGCTCAAAAACATGGCCGGTGAGCTATACTCAAAAGTAATATTTGGGTCGCTATTAATTTATTGCTATAGCTCACTCAAGTGGACGACGAGTCAACTATTTTTGCGGAGTCGCATGTTGATGCAGAGTAGACGTGTCAATGCATGGAATGCATTCGTGAGAGCAAAGCTTCAGGATGCTAATGACGGTAACTATTTTTTAATGTAACTTAAGGATATTATCAACTGACTTGTACCTTAGGCCTTGAGAAGGGGGAGCGCATTAAGCTGACAAATTTCATTGCAGAGAATAAAGCTGGTCTCTTGCGTGCTTACGGACAGCTCACAGTGGCAGAGAAGCGCGTTTACAATGCCCAGGTGCTCCAGGCTCGTCAAGAAAAGAGCAGTGCTGCACGTGCTAATCCAAAGGCCGTTCGGCATGACATGAATGCCGCATTCACGTCCATGGATTGTGAGGTAGGTGCTGCGTGTAGTCTTGTAATATGCCGTCACTCACTGCATGTGCCCCTCGTCATCTAGTGGACAGCACTCTGCGCTCGTACGGGTATGGAAGGTTTCTATATTGCTGTGCGTGGTGGGATTGAAGATCTCTCGGAGCCGAAAATCTTTTTCACTGAGAAGGCACAGAAGTTTGTTTCAAGTATTCTCAGAGTCGAACCTCAACATCTCGGCCTTAAGCTAGAAGCGTTTGTGGTTGGCAAGCTCGGTACATATTTTTTCAGCATCTCTCGATGGGTCTTTTGACTGGAGGCATACAGATGAACACGTAATAAGCAACAACTCCCGCCCGCTCAATAAGCTCATCGCTGAGTGCCGTGAATTGATTCAAGACGGACTTGGTAGGTTTTTGCTACCTTTTGACATCTAATAGCTGATCAATGGCTTGCAGGATTTATTCTGCTCGAAAAGAACGACTTGCGCAAGATGAAAATGAACTATAGGAATTACGAACGTGCTATAGTTGAACACTGCGGTGTTGCGCTCATTAACTGGCCACTTTCAGGAGCGGTGCAGAATCCCAGTAAGATTGGTGGCAGGAATGCAGCATTCACGTCCTTTGTTGGGTGCTCTTCAGTCTAATCAATGCAAATGGCTGTCTCTGTCAGCAGGAGCACCTCGTCATCTAGCGCATGACAGACAATCTGAGCCCGTACAGGCATGCGGCAAAGTTGTGTACATTCCAAGGAAGCAAAGAACTGCGCCTACTGCCAAAAAAAGTGCTGAGGTGATAATCAACTCAAGCGAGTCGAGTTTGGATGAGAGTATCGGATAGATATTCGGACGAGAGTAGCGGATAGACATGAAAATGTAGATTGTTAGTTAAATACATTTTTAAAGTGCGAGATGCGAGTCAGAAATTCTATGTAGCACAACAAACTGCAAGGTGAATAGCAAAGTACTTGCTATGAACAACGGACAAGTGCCCAAACAAGTTCATTGTCGAAGAAGGTCTGAAGAGCGGTCCGTGCTGGTGAGATGCGGTACTGGTATGAATCACTGGCGCGAATCTTGAACGACAAGTCAACTATGAGACATTGTAACCTGCGAAGAGGTTGTCGTGTTCTGCTTGCGGCAAGGTAGCATGACAGGGGATGGGCACGAGGTTGGGCATGAGAAGACAAGTCAACTATGAGACATTGTAACCTGCGAAGAGGTTGTCGTGTTCTGCTTGTGGCAAGGTAGCATGACAGGGGATGGGCGCGAGGTTGGGCACGAGAAGACAAGCCAACTATGAGACATTGTAACCTGCGAAGAGGTCGTCATGTCCTGCTTGCGGCAAGGTAGCATGACAGAGGATGGGCACAAGGTTGAGCACGAGGATGGGCGCGAGCATGGGCACAAGGATGGACGCGAGGATGGGCGTGAGGATGGGCACGAGGATGGGCATGAGCGCTGAGCGTTGAGCACTGAAGCTTTGCGAGGTGCGGGAGTGCCGTTGAGTGCCGTTGAGTGCCGTGGACGTCATCAGCCATAATGGTGATATGGATGACGCAAAAGGTGTGAAGAAAACTAGTAAAATGAGTGAAATATGGTGCTCATCGTGCACGACGATGAGCGTAAAGGGAATAGAAGTGTGGGAAATGGTGCGGACGTTGCGGGCGTAATTGTCTGGCCGAAGCGGCGTTGATTTTGCGGAGTCTAAAAGGCATGTAACCAGATTAGATGAGATCTTATCATATCTACCCTATTATCTATCTACCCTATAATCTATGGTACCGATCCCTCTGTAGTTCTACGAAGTCACTGTTGAGTGCTGCAGCTATTGCTGAAGTGCTGCAGCATAAGATTTCGCCCCTACTTAGTAACAGGTATGGTATGTCATAATCGTTACTAATATGTACCATATATGGTGTTACCCAGGTAAGATGACCAGAACTTGTCCCTTTTCATAGACACCAGTCAGTCGCATATACATGAATGTTTGAACACAAGTACTCGCCTCTCGTGAAGAAGAAAAAAGGATCCGGGAGTTGTAAGGGGTGGGCTATGGCGCCGGTGCTATCGATAATATGAATTCCGTTTTCTCGTTTGGTGACTAGCGTTTTTGGCACATTGTGTTACTAACGGCGCGGTTGCTCCTCGTTTTCTTCCTCGTTTAGGGACTAGCGTTTATGGGAATATTGTGATTTGAGTGAGAGCTTAAATGAGTGCTTTGAGCTCCATAGTCCCCTTGAGCAAGAGAAGGAGCGAGTGATGGTTTTTCAGCCTCGTGTCGCATATGCACAAGTACTCGCGGCTCGTGGTGAAGAAAAAAGGGACCGGGAGTAGTAGCGAGGCTATGGCTCGGTGCTATCGAGAATATGTAATTCGGTTCTTGTTTTCTTTCCTTTTTTGAGACAACCGCGTTTTTTCAATTACGCCTTTCCCCTCTCGCGTTCGCCCGTTTGAGCTCAGTGACAACCGCGGTTCTCATCTGTGCCGTTTGCTTACTGAACTAGGCAACTGCGGTTTTTTCGGTTTTTCATCTACGCCCGAATCCCTGAACGCATCAATGATCAAGAGCATCTTAATATGGAAAGCCGGACGCGCGCGCTCATTAATAAGCGTCACACGTCCATAACGGGCAGTAGGACTCCGCATACCGCCATCCAAGAATACTAAATGGGTACCGGCGACTGTCACGTGATCATAGTCTGTTGAAATTTTCGTCTCACAAACTCTTTCCTTAAGTCGTTGGTGAGGGTGCAACTGCTACGGCTGGAGGTCTCCGTGCGAGTACCCTGTGATCCTGCGACTGAATTGTCTGATCCTACAAGAGGATATATCATTGCATACAATGTGTGCTTTCCCAAAACTGATCTTTGTAACTGTTCATTAGGCTTATCCATTTGCAAGCGTGCAACTGCGTTTGTTTTGGTCGTCTTTCTTGCCGTCTCAACTTCCTCATGATCACCCTTGGCAGCACTTTTTCGACGTTCTCACGGTCTTTCAGACCAGGTTTCTTGGTATGCAATAACCTGTCTCTAAGACGTCCCTACTCACACTTCTCCCACCCATTGCCTCCAGATTCTACTGAAGTTCCCTACCAAGGTATGTGACCCTCTCCTTTGTAAACTGACAAATACTATTCATCTACGGAGGTCTGAGAGGAGTGTCTGCGAGGCTTGGGAGGATCGTTGGGGAAGTTTGAGAGGGTTGTCGGAGAGGTCTGAGAGGGTCATCAGAGAGGTTTGAGAGGGACGTCAGGGTTGTTTGAGAGGGACGTCCAGGAGGTTTGAGATTGTGAGGTGCTGTAGGTTCAGGGGGATTGTTTCCAAAGTGTTGGAGGATTGTTTGCAATGTTTGAGAGGATTGTTTGCAATGTATCGGAGGACTGTCTTGAAACATTCGTCAGGAACATTTCGCGTTTTTTGAGGCAACTGCGCTTGACAATGCTCACACTCGTAGGAAGGAGTCTTGTTTGCATTTAGGCAGAATACTCAGAGGGCATGTTTTGATGGAAAATTCACACTTTAGTCCAAGTAACGCGTGCTCGATGTATTCAAGAAAACTCCAACAGAGAAGTAGAGTAACTGGATGTTCAAACTGTATAGAAAAGCTCAACATTAAAGGGGAGAGGTACCAAAAATGTAAGATGACGAAGGTAATGCAGATGGGACTATGAACAGCATGGCATAAGGGCTGATGGCAGAACGGGGATAGTCAAGAAGGGAGGTAGCAATGATACTTGGAGGAAATAAAAAGAAACAGCGAGGTCAGAAAGCATAAGATGGAGCTGGGAGAATGACGAGGAAACAGCGAGGCCAGAAAGCATAAGACGGAGCTGGGAGAATGACGAGGAAACAGCGAGAGAAAGCCTGAGATGGAGCTGGAAGAATGACGAGGAAATAAAAGAAACAGCGAGGCCAGAAGGCATAAGACGGAGCTGGGAGAATGACGGACATATACTTGATCAGGCAGAAGGGGGCGCATTGCCTGGGTGCTCTGCTAGCTGGGTGTTCGAGTTGGAACTTGGGCCATTGCGGTGGTATGGGCTGCGCATATCCTGAGCGTCCCATCTGGTGTCTCTGTTGTATCCTCTCCTGTAGGCTTCGGAGTTATAGTAACCTCCGCTGTGCTGGGGAGGAAACCCATGGCCACGGTTGTCGTAATCACCGCGTGGAGGGTATCCATGTTCGCGCGCATATCCATAGTCCAATGCTGGGCTAGTATATCTGTCACGGTCGGAGTATGCTAGTGGGCGGCTGCGCCCCTGTTCCATAGCGTAATCCACGCTCGATTCTGCTGGAGATAAGTCCCGTGTACGATTGCGCGCATCATGGAGTTCAGGAGGGTTGTTGCTAGCGTTGCGGTTATGATGATAGTACATATCACGCGGATGGAGGTGATTGTAATCTTGCGACTGCCAAGGTGTTAGAATAGACCAGCAAAATTCGGAATGTGTCACTTACAGAATAGGAAGAATCATAAGTGCTATGACCAGGACCGCGAAGATCATGAAGCTCTCGATTTGGGCGTTCATGAGGGTTGATAGGGAGAGGGCCGCGTTCATGAGGGTTGAGAGTGAGATGACCACGAGAACCGTAGAAGGGAGTATCCCTGTAATCATGACGGAAATGATCACGAGGATGGTGATGCATGGAATTGTGAGGATCGTGGAGTTCTTGAGGGTGCGTGGATTCTGCAGAATGACGGTTAACATTGGCAGGGAGGCTGTGTGACACTGGTAGGTCTCGGCGAGCAGGAATGTTGTCACCCAATGAATCTTGAGTCACTAATTCATCTCCTCCTCCGCCTCCATCTCCTCCTCCGCCTCCATCTCCTCCATCTCTGCCTCCATCTCCTCCATCTCCGCCTCCACCTCCTCCACCTCCTCCGCCTCCTCCACTCTGAGGTGCAGGAGTAACTTGAAGCCCTGGAGGTGAAGACGTTTCCGGTTGTTGCAATGGCAGCGGAACATCACCTTCGTGTGGAGATGGTGGGTGTGCACTGCTCCTCTCTGCATTGGACTGCGGCAGTGGTGCAGGGCCCTCTTCTGAGTCTGCAATAGTATCCCTGGGCACATCTGCCCGACTCATCACAGGACCTTCTATATGACTGTCCGGGGTGAGCTTTTGGGACGTCGCTGTGATCCCATCACCAGTACTAGCGTCAGAGTCATCGGAATAAATCGCACGTAGAGCACGGCCATGACGAGTCGTTGGCTTCGGACGAGAACCCTTCAGAAGCGGTCGTGCTTGAGTGCGACCTATTAAACCAAAGGTCAGGCTACCAAAGCCAAAATAATTGATGCAGCCATACCTTTTCTTTCAGGCTCGTTAGAAGGCCCATCACGAAGGCGCTTAGCTCTAGCTGAAAACAATGATCAGGTAAATAGTAGGGTGAGCCGAAGGGACACTCACTTTTATTAGCTGGGGTAGGAGGATCCTGCTCTTCAGTTGAAGACCCGACCGTAAGTGGAGATAATGGACCGCCTTTCGTAGGAGGGAGAATGTCTACAGGTGATGTGCGCTTCTTTGACGGACGCAGCTCACCACTGAAATCCCGCTTCTTCCTCTTTCCCTGAGATGCATCTTCATACTCTGACTCAGAGGCTGGTGCTTGTCGGCCGTTTTCGTCTTGAGAATCAGGGGAAGTAGAAAGTTCCAAGACCTCACGAGCTGGTGGCTTGGCAACGAACTTAAAAGGCCGGGGTGGGGGAGGCGCTGGCCTGGGAACAACCTTAAAAGGCCGGGATGGAGGAGGTACTAATACTTCAACAGACACAGCTGATTTGCCTGCCGAAGTAGTAGATTTCTTGACTTTTGTAGTTGCGGAACTGGCCTTGAGGCGAGAAGGACCATTGTAGTCTATATGACCATCAACGAATAGACATCGAGCACATGGATGAGCGTAGTCTGATGGGGGAGCTTCGCCGATAATGACCGGTCGCTGAGAGGTTAATACTTTCTCTATCGAAACATCAACAAAAAATTACGAACATATGGACAGATCACACTCACCTCGTTCCTTGACATCAACTTTCTCTACATACATTGTCTTTGCTTTCAAAGATTCCATGAGGATGGAGACCTCCTTCTGCGTCAGGCCAGCGACGCCCTTGCTCTTTGAATTCGTGGTAGTGCCACGTGCCTCACCTGGCAGGAGACACTTGTGTGCGGGGTAGCCCTTGATGCAAATGTTGTCATCTGCGAGCGCACTTGGCATGAGCTTCCAAGGGAATACCCTGTCAGTACCGAATTTGCCTCCAAAATTGGCTAGTGTAGGATAGTAAATGAGTTGAATGATGAGAGAACCGATGCTGAAAACGCACCAACTTGTTTCGTGATCTCCTTCTTGATCCATTTGATACTATCCTCTCGTCCCTTTTCCTCTCGTCCATCCAGTTCAGAAGCCTGATCCTCAATATCCCCGGAGTCTGGACATGTGTCCTTGCAGGACACCACATCGTCATCTTCCGGTGCCATGAATGCATCCTCCACAGTAGATAAAGATATCGTGTTACTGTGATGTTTGATAAGACATTGTAAACTTCAAGATAATGATATTAACTTACTAGACTTGAGCTTTGAGATGACCAATGATGGTGTCGTTGTCTGCACGGCATCGTGTTAGAAAGAACTATAACAGAATATCAATATGTGTGTGAGGTCAAGTACGACATCAACTTACGTCAGATGCACCAGGTGTTGTGTGTACATGGCCGAGTGAAGCGTCTTGATTGACAATTTTGCCGCACATGACGGTAGCTGACTCGAAGCCGAACTTAGTAGACGCAACGTCCAACTGCAATGATAAGCCACTGTAAACACGAGGCACTATCAAACATCCATGAAATCACTTACTATGTTCGTCACCCTTCTATGAAATCTCTGAAACGCCTGCGCACGCTGACCAATCGTTTGAGGCAATCCATCTAATGAAGTGAGCTCATCGTGGGTGTCGAGAATATCTTGATATGTGTCAGGGAATTGCTCTTTGAACTTCGCGTAGCATTCTTTCCGGGTAGTCACACCTATGTTTCAGGGTCAATGTCAACATCGCAATGAATCCATAAGTAGAACTTACTTGGTGTGCGTTCCCCAACCGCAAGATTCTGACCAAGTCGGGTAAGCTCCTGCTTTGCTTTGTCCTTGAAGTAATTAGAATAAAGATTCCAATAGTTGATGGTGCTTGCAGTGCGCCCGCGGCTCTTCATAAAAAGGTTGATGACTTGATGCATCGGCATTCCAGTAGTCCTGGATAACTCGAGGAGCGCCTGATCAACTGCCGCAAAGCCTGCATCAAGTGTGGCATTAGTCTCGGCAGACCTGCGGCCCACAACAGGCGGCTCCTCAGAGTGTGAAGTAAGGGATTCTTCTGGAAACCGCTCACTGGAGATGGTGGCAGGAGAGTAATGGCTCAAGTCTAGGCGCTGACTTGGCCCTGGGGTTGGGATGCGCGTGTCAGGCGTAGGTGGAATGATTTTTGTGGAGGGTGGTGGAGCGAGTGAGGCTTGACGCAAACCCAGAGTTGGGATGCGTGCATCAGGTGCAGGAGGGTTGATGCTTGTGGAGGGTAGTGGAGCGAGTGAGGCTTGAGCCACGTGTGATGGGCGTTGAAGTTCAAATGGCGCGACATGGCCAGAGAAGCCCTGAGTGAAGGCTGCCGAATCTAGATCTTGGTCGCCGATTAAGTCCGTGAAGGACTCAGCGCCCAGCATGCCAAACATGTCAGAACCCTGTTGTCCCGCCCAAGCAGGCTGATCCCTCGTCGGACCATAGAACATATCCTGGATAGGTGTGGGAGCTGGTTGACGAGAGGAAATGTCACCTGTAAATGGTGAGGGGTGACGACTGTTGCCAGTGTTCAGCATGGGAGTGAATGATCCCCCTTCACCAGTAAACGGCGAGGGATGATGGCTGCTGCCAGCACTGGGCGCAACAGTGAGGGACATGGGATTGGTCGTCATGGCACTGTCATCCTGGGGAGCATCCAAGGATGTGCTCGAGCCTTGAGTTTCTGTGGATGGCTGTTGGGCCCCCTTACGTCGAGCGGAGGCACCTTTGATGACTCCAGTGTCCCGCGCCGTAGCTTTCAGAGTACTCCTTAATCTTGACGGAGTTAACTCAACCGCTGGATCCTCGTAACGACGGCCTCCTCCAAACTGCAGGAAAATGAAGTTGTCGTCAGCCAGGGGAAAGGCAGCGTTGCCGGGAGGAAATGCCGCAGAAGAATGGTCATATCCTGAAGGGGGAGCGGACTGTCGTCCGAACACATTTGCGTCCTCGTCGTGCGGGGTTTGAGTCATTCTGAAGTATTGTTAGTGAGGAAACAAAATGTAAGACATCCACGCACCAAAATGTATGCAAGAGGGGGATGTTGTGCATTGACGGAGCCAAAGTAGATCAGAGAGGTACCAGAAGAGCACGCCAGAGGAAAAAAATGGCCACAGCCTCAAGTCTTATAGATTTTTTTTGGGTTTTCATTCTACATAACAAGTTAGAATGTAATCAGTAACAGAAGCCGAATGACAGACCGGTTTTCTTCGGCAGAGTCATTCAGGGTAGTCTGAACAGAGTTCAGTAGGTCCAGGAGGATTAAAGGCCTACTGAAGAGGCTGCCGTTGAGTCCATTAGCCAATAGAATGGAGAATATATCTCCTACTAACGTCAAAACATGAGCTGCAAGACATATTTTAGCCTCAAATCCTCCATGACAGTATAGAATGACTCATGCCATCAACTTTCACCAAACGGCGGAGATCTTGTAGCCTATTGCGACGAGTAGGATTACATTCAGTAGTACATAGTTAGCTTTGTGCAGTTTAGAGTACGAATAGTAATGAAACTCACCAGTGACTTTGTCCGATGACCGTCCGCTCATTGCACCCAGCGTGAACCCACTAACAGACGACATCTGGTGCTTGTTCAGGTGGGAGGTTAGACATGGAATGAGGTTCTTGTGCAGTGAGAAGGATGCTGAGAGCGGCAGTTTGGCGATGGATACGAGCGATGTTGGCATGGCGAGAAAGGTATGTATGCCGAATATTTGGATATTCTGGAGTCAATGATAACCTGTTTGATGTGTTAGTAGGACTAGTCTTCTGCCAGCTCAATGATGGCAGAGAGAAGTCTTTAAAATAGTAGGAGTTCAATAGCAATGACACTTACTGGGTTGCATGCGACAGCTGAGCGCAGTCGAAGTTAGCGGTAGTAGTAAGGAGCAGTAAGGTTGAATATGGTAGCAGCGCAGCAAGACAATCAAGCAACACAAGTGTTCTTAGTCGTCAATACATTTACCATGTTGCATATTGAGTTCACTGGCATCATACAGTCTATGATAGCCTGTATAAGATGCTGCGATGTGTGTTCAGCGTTCAAATATGGTAGCAGCCCGCCATGACTCGGATATGTCCTTAGCAGCAATTTGAAGGTGAATGGGAGCAATTTTGGATGAGAAGACAGACTTTGATACTCAAAAACTTAGAATTACTGCACATCCGTGTACACGCTAGTCTACTGGTAAGGAAAGCACATGAGTATGTAAATAATATCGCAAGTTTTTCATCTCATCCTCTCGGAGTCCTGTAATCTGTCGTCCGCGTAGAACAGCAATTATGTTTGCTAATATCCAGACACCGCAATCATAGCCATTGGTTTGCAGAGCTTTGATCTGTGTAAAAGCGTCAATTTGAGGGTGATGACATCAAATATAGATATGAACTCACAGTCAATGGCCGAGCAACCCACCCATCGAGATCAATGTGTACTTCCTTGTTGTGATAGCGTGCTACAATGAGAAGCCGAGAAATGAATTTCATGATATCCTTCACCAATTATTAGAATCATTATTGAACAAAGTCAAATGAACCTACTTTCACATCATGCTTCCATGGCTTGCGTTCGGCAAGACTATCGAAGAGATGAAGCTCTTTCCTAGACAAGTAGATGACGCAAAGCACCCAATGGCCAACGTTTGATGCCCTATGAATTGGGAGCACCCAGACGTCCTTCTCCCAATAACGCGTCCAGGATGAATTGCGCCAGAGCATGTTGTCAGTGGCATTGTAACGTATCCGAGGAAGATCGTGAGTTGAGAAGGTAGCCACTGTAGGGTTAGAGATGTCCATTTGTAGGAGGATAGCGCATCCATTAATACATACGTCATTTAGTAACGCTGTCGGAGACGCAAGAAATGATATATCTCTCGGCTCAAAAATCTGACGAGGAAAGGACGAGCTTGATGATGTTGTTCTTGTGGCTGCATGACCAGATGCAATACCATGTGAATATTGAGATGGAGGGGCACAGAAATCATCAACGACAAGATCCTACAAGCTTGTTAACATATCACGCTGTCAACTTTGCCGACATTGACGTACCTCGGGCGAATCCCACACCACTTGAGCACAAACATTAGCTACGAGATCCTGATCTTCTTCGATCTCCGCCCCTGCAATATCGCCCTCCAGTATATCTGCAAGCGCAGCTTGTTCAGGCTCGACCTCAGCCGAATCTTCCTCCTCGGGTAACGCAGGCTCGACATCAGCCGAATCTTCCTCCTCGGGTAACGCAGGCTCATCCTCAGCATGGGCCTGCATTGTCACACTCGCAAATTGAGGGGTGGTGTTTTGAGGAGCCCCCGAATGAGCAATAGCACAGTGTGAGCCTCGGGTAACGCAGGCTCATCCTCAGCATGGGCCTGCATTGTCACACTCGCAAATTGAGGGGTGGTGTTTTGAGGAGCCCCCGAATGAGCAATAGCACAGTGTGAGGCCTGTTCTACAAGGCTCGTAAACTGAGTCGAAGTCACAAATGGATTTGACCACCGTGTCCGGAGTCGGAGAAAATTCAAGTGCCTCTGTTGCAATAGCATAAGAAAGCGCTCATCTGAATCACTTTATCATTAGAATGTCAATGAATATTGAAAAATAAACATACTTTCGGGCAATTGAAGCGAAAGCTCCAGCGCAGTAAGCTCCTCCTGAAAGAAACAGCACAAATTATCGGCCTCCATCACCAAGCGTGTTTGCTCCTCGCGACACCGATCACGTTTTAGAAGGGCGCGAATGCCATCTCTGATATCCGAGTCTTCCAGCCATCGAGGCACCTCTCCAATTGAGGGTGTGATCCAAACATCTTGCATCAAAGTCTGATCCCCACAGAGTTCTGCGAGTTTGGTAGGAAGGGGAGTGGGAAGTGGGATGTTCCAAGTAGGATCGTGTAGTAACTCTAAGCGCTCACAGTATGAATTAAACTTTCTGATTGCCGTCATGAGCGCAGGTTGGCGTTTTGCAATGGCCTTACGTGTGTGTTGATGAAGTTTAGTTCCTAAAAATTAAAGTTAGAATGGACGAATGGTCTGACATGAAGACTTACCTAACGCTTGGTGTGATCCGCCTACCACTCGGTCGAGCTTATCCCACTCGAAAAAACTTGCGATAGCACGCTTCCGAATATTCATTTTAAGATCGCGTGCCATAAGAAGGACACGAACGAAGTCAAGATTGACTCCATCCAGCTCCGGGAATCTATCTTGAACGTTAAGCGAAGAATAAAGAGTTTCAACCTTGGCCATGAGCCGATCATGGCCCCTCTGTAGGCTCTCGAGGACATCGAGAGTGTCGTTGGATGCCGTCTCCTTCTCCAACATAGTTTTGGTAGCCTGCAAAGCTCGATCTGAAGTATCTAGGTCAGCTTGTAGGGAAAGGACCGTATCCAGCTCTTTTCGGAGACGAGCAGGAGCATCTGACGACGTTTTTCATCAGTACCCATTGAGTGCATATCATTAGCTTACTCACGAGCACGAATCGAGAGCTGGGATTGTCGTTGGTCAGTCCATTGTGCTTGTAGGTCCTCCACTGATGTTTCACAGCGGTTGATGACATCAAGGGCCATAGATCCCTGGTCCTTGATGCCCCGCTTGTGACGGTGTTTGATCCACTCGCCAAGGTCAGCTTTCATTTCGCTTCCTATTGCTGTCGCTTGGCGGTCAATCAACCACAGACGACGCTGACGCTTAATAAATCAAAGTAATTAGTATGGTCCAGTGCATAATTCGATGTGACGTACCGATGACGACCTTTCGACACCTATCAACCGAACAAAGCGTGACCACAACCTCTCAGTCCCCTCACCATCAGACAACCCGAGGCCAACACACATCCATGGATTGTGCTCGAGTTGGCACGCCCATTCATGGCCATAGGCATGCATGGCTGTAGTTGCAAAGCGCAGGCGGGATGTAACGTCTTCGGGTAGAATATCGAACTAGGGATAGTTAGCGAGTGATTAATTTGAGATTACATACTCACCTTTGCAATGGAGCGTGCGAGAACACAGCCTACATCATAGAGCGTTACAACTGTGGCTTGAGGGGGGAGCAATGAAAATAAGTGTTCAATCAACGCAACAGAGTATTTCTGTTGCTCGCCAGGGGAATCGATGTTGGCAAAAAAAAGAGGTATGTCGTGACGGCAGATCAGGGCCATTATACCGGTATCGTCGAAGCTGTCCATGGCAGCTTCATACGCGTTCTCACATAAGTCAATAGCTTCGTCAGGAACTACGGGAGCATGTGCCTTCACAGGCCACTTACGTCGCACATCAATCCGGAGGCCAACAGCATCGACAAACTGCTTAGGGAGAAAATAAGTGGGTTCATAAAAACGGGGGCAGTCGCCCGCAGAACGTCTGTGACGATGGTGAAAATTACCATCAGTAGCGACGTGTATGTCTCCGCCTTGGTGGACGGGCCTCCCAAACAGTCCACCACCAAAGAACGCTGGACAGCGCTGCACCAGGAGTGGTGCACATCGGCCATATTGTAAGCCATCGGGTCTGGGTAGTTCGGGTCGTTGAAAACGGGCGGCCACGAGGTCGCGGCTTTTTTGAAGGGCTGTGTCAGCTTGCCGTTCGATTTCGACCTGCAGTACGTCATACCACTGTACTGCATGGCCGAGTCCACGACGGAAGGGTTCGTGAACGATGTCACCCTAGATTCTAGTATTAGTAGCGTTAAATATTAAATGGGTATGTCTTACCCGTGAGTCTGTGACTTGAAACCCTCGGCGTGAATAGTGGGTCCTGAGTGCGGATGCAAGAGCATTGATGGCATCGCACGAACGCTCAAAAAGTGCGCGATAGAACGACAGTAGTTCGACTGACACTGCCATGCGGGGTTGCGAGGGTGCAGTAGGGAACAATCCATGATGTAGGAGAACCTGTGGTAGGCTCGAGCACTCACAGCTCAGCACATTTATTGTTACAAATCCTGACAATTATTTAAGTGCTTGCGACCTCGTGTGATACGCTAAACGAATAGGAACTTACTATCAAAGAATAAACATAACATGTTTGTCGTTTTCCGAATGCATGAGTGAGTGCCGCACGCTGAGATCACATCATGCGTTTTTTCCAACGCTTGGCCGAGAGTTCGAGCGTAATACTTCAGTTGCGGGTCGACAAGTGTTGGTATAACCTTTCTCCAGTTGCCATAGAGCGCATCTGCCGACTTATCAGGAAGAATGCGCCGTTTCTGTGGAAGGATCTCCGAGTTTGAAGGCATGTCAGTTGACGACTCCTTCGACATTTCAACTTCAACGCCGCCAACATCCATGAAATCCAAGTCGTCCGGCATATTGTTGACTTCTGCTTCCACAGAGGGACTACCAGGCGCAGTAGGAGAATGACCTGTTGGTGAGGATGTGGGATTCATGAGCCGTTGCATTTGATTAAGTAGCCGTCGTCGTCTGAGCTCAGCACCAGGGAACTCAACCAGAGTTTGCGTTTTTCTCTTGTCTCGGGGTTTCCGTGGGCTTACAAAATGTTGACCAAGGCCGGATGATACTAGCTGCGCCTTACGAGTGTTGAGCGAGTTAGTTAGTGTCATGGTGAAGATAACGAGTCAACTTGCATTACAGAAAGACTATGCGGACAACGTTAATACTACATAGATAGACAAACATAAACCTACCATAACATCCCATGAATCCAGAACCTACGAAACGGAAGTGCAGGAGGGGCTGTAGGTATGGGGTGAACCTACCAAACAACGTGCGGGAGGCGCTGTAGGTGCGTGGGAGGTGCTGGAGCTAAAATTACGAGCAAGCTATTATTAGATGGAGGGAGGAAGGGTCTCGCAGATTAGTTTCCCACAACATAGTAACTGGGTCTGTAAGACCCTTTATAGGGTCCGAAATGTGTTGCCTGAGGTGTGATTTCGCACAACATCCGAGTCAGAAATACCTGGACCTGACGCATGCCACACAGCAAATCCCCCACCCCCAACTACTCTTTCCTGCTAGCATCTGGATACCACTCGATATCTCGAGCCCTGATATCACATTGACTTCAGTCCTGCTCTCGTTTTGTAACCAGTTTACGTTTGGCCATGTGCCGTTGAACGAGTGCTCAAAATGTGCTTTACTAAACGAGTCATCTACGCCCTTCCTGGCAGGCCCTTCGAAGTCCACTCGCGTTTGCTCGCTGCTTTCGTCCACCAGTTGGTTTTCTCACAACTCATGTTTTCGTAAACTCTCATCTTGCGCTCAACGTGATTCCGATTCGACCAGGATTCCATGCCGTGACATTTTATCGTCTTCATGCACACATCCGAGTCAGATATACTTGACCTAGGCCACAGTCTTGCAAAACCCACACCCCCTACTGTTCTTTCGTGCTAGGATAAGCCTGAGCACAGCGCTCGATTTCACCTTGACTCCGCCACTTCACACAACTTCGTCATTGTACTTTGAATGATGGTATTCAGCTCATCATAGTGATAGATATCGCACAGCCGTGTTCATGATGGACACTGCGAGAATAAACCAGCGATACCGACAAGTAGAGGGCCAACGCTATGCCAGAAGCTGTCACCGGTCACATTGGAATGCCTTGATTCAGTATCCGTAAATTTACACATAGAACCTGTGGAGTAATACTGACCTCGCCACAACGAATGAGGTTGCAACTCCCAGAATCCATGGAGGTGCGGAGAGTAAGAGGCTGATGACTATGTTGTACCCCATCGTCGTAACAGATAGAGTTGGGAAAAATATGGTGAATGACATCGAGGATAGCATCAAATGAAGAGCAGCACCAAGTCACCATACCCTCCAATCCATGACAGCCTCAAAAAGACCAGGAAATCCCTCTTCAGGCTTGCCTTCGTGTTCAATCCTAGCCATGACTTCCAGCGCAAGATAAGAGCGGTATGATATCTGATACGCGGTTAAGTCGAAGGAGGCAAGAATGCTAGATACCAACGTTAGCACTGCACCTGTCGATGATGACCCTCGTCAGGCAATGTCGATCAAGCGAAAGATGTGTGGCGTACTCATGGACATGGTGATCGCAGCCCATGTTATCATGCAGCTCGAGAGGTATAACGATGGCCCTCAGAATATTAGATATGCCGCAGAATGATTAGGTGTCAGAACATACGAAGGAGCCTGATAAAGGATGCTGGTGAGCGTATTGAATTGGTTCCCCGTCATACCAAGAGCCTCCTCAAAACCACGCAGCCTCCCTGCACTTGCGAGTGGGTGGTCAAGTCACTTTACTCCAAGTGTTTCCAAAGGGCCAACGTACATCCATCTATATCGTGCGTCATATGTCACAACCTGCCTGAGCCAGCACCACACACATAAACCGAAGGCATACAAATTGTTATATCGGTGGTACAACCATAACAGCTGCCTAGTATTGACTAGGATGGTTGCCAACGTGAACAGGGCTGCGTCATCGTTCTTCCAAAACTACTCATGTGCCGGGGATACTGACGGTTCCGCTTGTGGACTGCGGAGCGAGAAAAAAACTAGGCATCCAAGTTGTTCTTGCTGATTGTGAATGTTGATTGGTTGATAGTACATCTCAACAACGGCAACCGCGGAGCCGTGGGCTAACTAATCATAGTAAGAGTCATCAGAATGAAATTGACTCACCCTCTTGTTTTAAAAAATGACCGCGGGCGAGGGCGGGCGAAGTCGAAGCTTGATGTATGATAATTATGACAGCCGTAGTGGCTTTCTGACTCGGATAAATTCTGGGGCGCATTCTGTTGCCACAACTCGCAGTTGGTTCTTCGAGTTGAATGATAGAACAAGAGGGTGATGAAGAAAAAACTCACAACGGGCGATAGCGAGAGATGCCTCGGAAGCCTGTCAAATTGATAGAGTCTGATGGAATCTCAGGGAGTCTGGACCATGCCACAGCTGGTATTGCGCGTCGAAAAACAGAACAACGCCTCGATTATGCTCGATGGAGCAAGAATATTCAGGGTGAACGAAGGTGGGCGCTGGTGGGCGTCAAAAAAAGTTGATGGTTGTTGATCGCTGACTATCAAACCGTGAGCGTGGCAGTGCTCGATCACTGTTTGTGGCTCATACTTACTGTCTTCTTCAACAATTTCGAGCTTCGATTGTGGCCTTGAAATGTATACAAAATAATATTGTTCTAGCTTAAAAGGGAGCCTCCATTTGCAGTCTCTTACCATTCCAGTTCACCTTTATTCCCTAGTAGCCGAGGCTCTTCATCATGGCCGATGCTCGTACTGCTGGTGGAACTGTACCAAAGACGCCAACCCACAATGCCACAGTGGACTCTGTGTCCAAGCTCAAATCCACCCCGCTTGCAGTTGGTTCTGCCACTGTCAGTGAACACATCAGTACCGTAGGCGTAGAGTATGTCTGATTTCTTTTTTGCTCTGGTCACCACTATACATGTATATTGAACTTCGTCTTCCACGCAGCGTCAATGACATTCGTCCATGGATCGGGCGCGACGTCGAGAGCTACAGGGAATGCCACGTCGACAAAATGCTGCAGGAGCTGCTTTTCCACTGTGTCGATCGCTCAAAACCGCTTCCTGACAAGCCGACACTACTTGCTGATTGCCTCAAGGCCGTCCTGCCAATCTGCAACGAGGGCCAGGATGCTCAGACCATCAAGAAGCATCTGGGGGATATGTAAGTCAGAACTTTAAACTTTGTGAAAGGAGATTAATTGGTGGATGCTACTGAAAAGTGTGGCGAGCAAGAAAGAAGAAGATATGTACAAGCCGTTCGTTCAGGCCTCAAACCTTGCGCTCGACAAATTGAGCAACCTGAACGCGCCTGGATTGGTTCGTTCGAAGGACGACGACAATAACAAGATCCTGTTTCATCGAAACGACCCAAGGAACATAACCCAAAAGCATCAAGGCGCAACGTCTACACGCAAGCCTGATGTCGTCATTGTCTCCCGCACAGGCGCCAAGAAGAAGCAGTCAGGTCAAGCCTACAAGGACGAGCTG
>JRHT02000124.1:39283-53329 GCA_011800875.2 Suillus brevipes Sb2 | reverse complement strand
AGCACGTTTTGATTGTGTTTGGGAAAAGGTGTTCATGACCCAGGTTAGAGAGACGATGTAGGCGACTGCTGTCTGTGTCATCAAGAATCTGTGTGGATGATAAGTCCGTGGAATCGCATGATGAGGAGAGGAAGGTTCGTATAGTGATAGATATCGCACAGCCGTGTTCATGATGGACACTGCGAGAATAAACCAGCGATACCGACAAGTAGAGGGCCAACGCTATGCCAGAAGCTGTCACCGGTCACATTGGAATGCCTTGATTCAGTATCCGTAAATTTACACATAGAACCTGTGGAGTAATACTGACCTCGCCACAACGAATGAGGTTGCAACTCCCAGAATCCATGGAGGTGCGGAGAGTAAGAGGCTGATGACTTTGTTGTACCCCATTGTAACAGATAGAGTTGGGAACGTTCCTTAAATATTCAGCATCAGTGCAATGGTACAACCTCTTGGATCAGCATCCACATTATAGGAGCAACATCAAGCCATTATACCCTTCAATCTCGTGACATCCTCAAAATGACCATGGGAAAATCCCTTTTCACACGGATTCGCAATTGGCGTATGGCAGACAATCATTAGATATGTAAAACGTAGAGCGTTAAAATTATCAATGGTATATATATTTATTCTTGCGAGCTTGGTGAACACATTGTCGATTTTTGGAAGACGCTTGCATTTGATTCTCACTCGGACGATTGTCTTGCAATTCACTGCGACGTGTCGATGTATTTATTCTCGCTTACTAGTTGAACACATCGTTAATTTTTGGAAGATGCTGCGTTTGACTCTTAGCTTCGAAGTTGCGAAGTGACTTCTTGATGTTGCAGTTGTGATTCATCCGGCTCAACCGTTGGCTTTGCTGAACATCAATACGATCTTGCTCGTTTAGCGGGAAATCATTGTTTCTTGGAAGATTGTTTCTTTTCCTCTTGGCTTCGAAGTCAAGAACGTGTTTTCTTGAAGTTGGATTTATGATTCATCTAGCTCGACCATTGACTTTTTTCAACATCAATTTAGTCTCGCTCACTTGGTGGGCAGTCGTTGTTCGCTGGAAGATCGCCTCTTGTCCTCTTGGTTGCAACATCGCGAGCTTTACTTCAACGTGGCAGCTGTTGATGCCTCTGGATTGATTATTAGCTGTTGCTTTACCTTGTTACTAAGTCCGAGGTAGAGCAATGTGAGCGTCTTTCCGTGATCACAAAACTGTGTAAGAAAATCAGCAACTCTCGATCCCTTTGTAAGGTCAAACATGGCTATGTAACGATCGATAGCAAAATTGTGCCGATTTTTTTGATTGTGTACTATATATTGCTATCTATATCATTCTAATCTGTTCACCAGTTCACTGATGTCCAAGTTGTTCTTGCTGATTGTGAATGTTGATTGGTTGATAGTACATCTCAACAACGGCAACCGCGGAGCCGTGGGCTAGAATCATAGTAAGAGTCGTCAGAATGAAATTGACTCACCCTCTTGTTTAAAAAAACCGCGGGCGAGGGCGGGCAAAGTCGAAGCTTGATGTATGATAATTACGACAGCCGTAGTGGCTTTCTGACTCGGATAAATTCTAGGGCGCATTCTGTTGCCACAACTCGCAGTTGGTTCTTCGAGTTGAATGATAGAACAAGAGGGTGATGAAGAAAAAACTCACAACGGGCGATAGCGAGAGATGCCTCGGAAGCCTGTCAAATTGATAGAGTCTGATGGAATCTGGAGTCTGGACCATGCCACAGCTGGTATTGCGCGTCGAAAAACAGAACAACGCCTCGATTATGCTCGATGGAGCAAGAATATTCAGGGTGAACGAAGGTGGGCGCTGGTGGGCGTCAAAAAAAGTTGATGGTTGTTGATCGCTGACTATCAAACCGTGAGCGTGGCAGTGCTCGATCACTGTTTGTGGCTCATACTTACTGTCTTCTTCAACAATTTCGAGCTTCGATTGTGGCCTTGAAATGTATAAAAAATAATATTGTTCTAGCTTAAAAGGGAGCCTCCATTTGCAGTCTCTTACCATTCCAGTTCACCTTTATTCCCTAGTAGCCGAGGCTCTTCATCATGGCCGATGCTCGTACTGCTGGTGGAACTGTACCAAAGACGCCAACCCACAATGCCACAGTGGACTCTGTGTCCAAGCTCAAATCCACCCCGCTTGCAGTTGGTTCTGCCACTGTCAGTGAACACATCAGTACCGTAGGCGTAGAGTATGTCTGATTTCTTTTTTGCTCTGGTCACCACTATACATGTATATTGAACTTCGTCTTCCACGCAGCGTCAATGACATTCGTCCATGGATCGGGCGCGACGTCGAGAGCTACAGGGAATGCCACGTCGACAAAATGCTGCAGGAGCTGCTTTTCCACTGTGTCGATCGCTCAAAACCGCTTCCTGACAAGCCGACACTACTTGCTGATTGCCTCAAGGCCGTCCTGCCAATCTGCAACGAGGGCCAGGATGCTCAGACCATCAAGAAGCATCTGGGGGATATGTAAGTCAGAACTATAAACTTTGCGAAAGGATATTAATAGGCGGATGCCACTGAAAAGTGTGGCGAGCAAGAAAGAAGAAGATATGTACAAGCCGTTCGTTCAGGCCTCAAACCTTGCGCTCGACAAATTGAGCAACCTGAACGCGCCTGGATTGGTTCGTTCGAAGGACGACGACAATAACAAGATCCTGTTTCATCGAAACGACCCAAAGAACATAATCCAAAAGCATCAAGGCGCAACGTCTACACGCAGGCCTGATGTCGTCATCGTCTCCCGCACAGGCGCTAAGAAGAAGCAGTCAGGTCAAGCCTACAAGGACGAGCTGGCATCGGAGAAGCCCTCCAAGTCATTTGAATGGACGGACGTCCGATCGACGGTGGAGTTCAAACACAAGAAGACTGGTCTTTCGACACCGCCTGCGACTTACGCAGCGAAGGCTTATGATGTCCCTGAAGCGAAGAAGTATATGAAGTTTCGGAGGGACACAAACGACACCCCTGAGCCAACAGATTCGACATATTTGCCTTTGCCTGGTAGCGGCGTTGCCACGAGCTCGGTCCAGACAACGGAGACGCGTAAGCTATCCTGCATGTGCAAATGATGGTTCCTTACTCACATATGGGATGCAGGAGGACATTCGAACCAGTCTCTGGCACCGAACAACAAGAAGCGCGGCTCGGATCAGCCACCCGAGGATCGTAGTACCAAGAAACTCAAAGTCGATAATGATGGGAAAGAACCGCTCAAGGAACCGTTAAAAATTCATCCTGTCCTCCATAATGGCTTGTACGCCGCGGAGCTGTTCGCGGCCCATATCGTGCGGCAGAGCGTCATTACTTATATAGTGGAGGGTAAGTGGATGAAATGTTTCAGAGGTCTCGTGAAATTGATCGCTCGTACCAGATGACATGATTTACCTGTGGTATTTTGATCGGCAGGACGCGATTCAATGCTCTGGGATCAACTTCGTGCAAGACCTTCCCCGGTTCATGGTTTTGCTGCTTGCTTTGCAGCGAATGCCATACGCGGAATGGGGCTACAATCGGCTATTTGAACCTGGGGATGGATCGTCGGGTGAGGTTCGGGTCCCGGATGAGAACATCGGGGAGGTCGACCTTACATTCGAATTTAAGTCTGACAAGCGCGTCACTCACTTCGGTCTGCGTGGACGTGCAACCACCGTCTTTCCGGTGAAAAGCAAGGCGCTGTCGGCTTTGATGCCCACACTCCCTCGTCATAACCCTCACAACCCTACCAGCGAGCTGGTTGCCAAGCTCTATTGGCCTGAAGAGGAACGCGAGAGCGAGGCTGACATTCTCCAGAAGGTGTATGAGATTGCGGAGAAGGACACGGAGGGTAAAGTGAAGTACCACGTCCCAGAGATGGTCTGGTCCCACAAGTTCGAAGATACATCCACGGCGAACATCAGAACGGCACTGGGACTCAAGGACCCTGAACGAGGCAGGCGCGTCCTATACATCATCGTGTTCAAGAAGCTCGATCCGATCACGGACCTGAACGAGGACGAGTTCCTCAGTGCATGGTGGCAAATCATTCTCTGTATGTGTTCGTTCTCTTTCGCTCCTGACTGCCCATTAATGTGATACCTACAATATCAGGCCATTATGCCCTTTGGGAAAATCAGGTCCATCACCGCGATGTCAGCCCTAGCAACCTTATGGTGTACAAGACTTCGGATGGTCGATATATCGGGGTCCTCAATGACTTCGACTTATCATCGACGCGAGAGACTCCCTCAGGCCAGGAGCGTACAGGCACAGTGCCTTTCATGGCACTTCGGCTTCTCAAAAAAGATGCCATCGAAGGCAAGGTCCAGCACCTATACCAACACGACGCCGAATCATTCCTATGGGTCTTCGCCTGGGTCTGCCTTCGCTATGAAGATGGCAGGCTTTTGAACAAGGCCACACTACTCGATGAATGGCTGAAACTGGATGCCATTCAGTGCTACGACAAAAAAAATGCCTTCTTAATGGAGCATCGTCACGACATGACACCCTCGCAATCGCACAGAAAGAATTGGGACATTGTGCAAATTTGCCTTGATAGTCTCGCCTCTTACTACTCATTGCGTCCCAATTTACGACCTACGATGGAGCATCATGTCGCATTTAAGACGTGGCTTGAGGATCACATACATAACCCAGAGAGACTGTCACCAAGATTCCTAGATGTCTGCATGTAAATTTTTAGGCACATCAAAATAGTCACAGTGCTTGATCAAACGTTTGTTTACAACTTGCACAATAAAATGATTTGAGCACCACAAGTTGAACTTTCCTAACGCCTCATCCTGATGTCATGACCCCCAAAGTTGGTTGGTCCTGGAGTTTGATAAGGGTCAAAAGACTTCTAGTGTGACTCAGAGCGTTCAAGCTTGAACATTGTTGATTCTCCATTAACTCGTAAACATGTCGGAGCTGATTCTTTGGCCGTGGGGTTGTGTTGGGGGATGGCACGGGGATCATGCGTGATAATGCTTCAAGTTGTGCACATAAATTTGAAATGTTAAGCCCGTTCAAAACACGCAGCCTACGCTAAAAAAACCACACGCAGCACTATTGGGCGCAAAAAAATGTTATTCACCTGTTCGAACAACCTATTTTAATGGGCAGAATTCCACGAGAACAGCTTTGGCGCCTTAATGTTGAGTAATACATTGATTTCGCAACTGCGATGCGGCAGAATACAGCTATGTAGTACATAGCCTCTATTCATTTCTAGTGTCAGTATTCACTCAGACTTACTGGTGGATGAAGCCAACGGGTAGTCTCCAGACGTCCATCATAACGGAGATGCGCCGCGGCTGGGACGAACTTTGCGTATGAGAGTCCCTCAGAGTTGTTGTACTCCAGTTAAAAGTAAATCGCGTGTCGCGTGATGAAGAGAAAAGGTCCCGGGAGTGGTAGCGAGTGGGCTATGGCGCGGTGCTATCAAGAATATCAATGAGTCCGCTACAAATGAGTGAAGTAGTATACAATTTTTTTGATGAAAGCATTCTAGTGGACAAAAACACGGCAAAAAATTAGCTAGAGTGCGAGAGTATCATGATGTGGGTCATTTTAACAACAGGATGAAAGAGGATCGCAGATAAACAGCTTGTGAATATATCCCAGGTAACAGTAAGATGACGTAGAGCTACACACCAATATGAACGAAAACCATCCTCTGCTCGAGAGGCACTTTCGTCTTCACGGAGTGTGTAGCACAGTTGAGTGCCCATGCCGCCTTCGTGCAGTCCATGATACCTTCCTCCTTCTGATGGAACATATATTTGTAGAAAGCCTCAACGACGTGTTTTGCGACGGAATCGTCGACCTCCCATAGCGTGCCAACGACGCTCTTGAACCCTGAAAACTGGAGACCAGCTGCGAGATGAATGACTTCGTCGGGTGTTTCTTTATCCCCGACCGCGGTATGACAAGCAGATAAGAATGCGAACTCGGCGCGCGGAATATCTCTCTCCATGATATCAAGCAATGTAAGATGTTCATCTCGCATGACGAAATGGGAGTGGTAAGGCTGCGCAGGGTCCTGCTTGCCATGGCAAGCAAGGTGCACCCAGGTATTATCTTCCAAAGCTTCGAGTGCACCTGCTCGTGTGGCTGCGTCTCCGGAAATAGTGGTACGGTTGGCCGTCGCGGGAACGAGCTCACGGACAAGCTCAAGCTCGCTGTCGACAGCCAACAGTGCCTTACCTTTCCCTGCACCCGGCTGGCCTTGTCCAATCGCCACAAAGGAGGGATCCACACGCTTCTTCATCAATTGTCTAGATCTCACCAGAGCCGAGAGCGTCGGGGTGTAGGAACAGATGTAGAGATCCTCCAGGCACGGCTCCTTGGAGTGATCTGCCTTTGTTATAAATGGGTTGGCTGCATGGAGAGGAATGGATGTGAAAGCAGCAGTGGGACACAGCCAGATTCGAGAGCGGCGCTTTACTTTGAGGACATTCTCGAGTGCGTTGACGATGGGTAGCATGATCTCCTCCCATACTATTCGTGAGAGTACTATCAGATCCGTTCTCGTCTCCTTTGGGTTCATCCGTGATGCCTGTCGTATTGCCCGCGTGAAACGTTCCTTGAGATTGTTGAGGTCAGTGAGAGAGATAGACGATAAAGGAACATGATGAGGATCTCCTGACGTCGGGACAATGATGGCACCGCACGAGTATTGACTGGCAATGAGGATGATGACTGGGCCATGACGCGCTGCAGCCTGCAAGTCTTCGTATGCAGGTGGGAGCAGGAACCGCGAAAACCCTTGGATATTGCGGATCTTAACCACTGCAGCTTCCCATTGCCTCGTAAGTCTCCTATACTCTGTTGCTGCACGATCGGCGGCAGCTCTGTCGGTAGTAGTGGCAGAACTCTGGGCGGCATTGGAAACGCGCTTGCTAAGCTCCAGATAATTACGAGTCAGTGTCGGATTTGCTGACTCGAGGTCTTCGACTGGAGTCTTGAGTCTTGAGGCCAGCGACCATTGCTGGCCACGACCCTGCTCCACGAGTTCCACTGCGTGTCGTAGATTGTCGCAGCGGATGGCGCATGATGCTGCATCTACGGGGAGTGTTCTAGCGTAATGGAAGGCAGCGGCAGCTTCGCGCCGTGAAGTTGCTGACGATCGTGTTGCCAAATGAGCATCCAGAAGCTCGAAAAATGTTGTGTAGGCCTCCAGTGCGGATCCATGACCGTGCTCCTCCGCTACATTGGTCCACTTATATGCCTGAATGATGCGTGCTGGAAATCCTTGAGTAGGGTGACGTGATGACAGTCTGGAGTTTTCTACAGCGAGTGACAAATCACCAGGGTTAAGTTGCACTCGGTACCGAGACAAATAGGCCTCCTGCAGCCGCATGTAGCTGAAATACCTGTCCGGGTGCAGTGAAGGCAAAATCTCCAGGGATTTTTGGCAGAGATCAATGGCCTCCTCGACATCTTCATTCTTCCGAGTGTCCGTGAAACGAGAGCAGAGCGCCGAGCTCAAATTGAAAAGATGTACATGGCGCTCTGGATCGTCAAGCCCCATTATGCAAAGGGATTCGCGATACAGATCAATGGCCTCGTTAAGATCCTCGCTGACATCCAAGTTGTCATATCTGGTCTTGAGCGCTTGGGCAAGGTTGTTAAGCGTGATGTTACGATGTGAATGCCCAGGTGGGCGCAACGTCAGTGGGCGCAACGTCAGTGCCTCGCGATAGTGGCTGATAGCTCGGGTGATGTCATCAATGGCACCGCGTGTGTTGAAACGGGTGACAAGGGCAAGCCCTAGGGTGTCCAATGAGGCATCACGAAATTCGTGCCCGACAGGGCGCAGGTGCAGCGCTTCTTCGTGCAAAGAGATGGCCTCATCGAGGTCATTAGGATTGCCTTGGTGATTGAAGCGATAGAAACCGAGTGAAACAGCCAAGTGATTCAAGTAGACATCACGGCCAGTATGTCCCTCGGGGCACAGAAGCACGGCTTCACGAAGAAATTGTATGCCTTCGTCTAAATCATCAATGTTGGCGTATTGTGCAAACCGTAATAAGAGAGCATTTGAAAGCTCGTCAAGTGCTCTTGGACGGCGTTGATGGCCCACAGGACAGAGCTCGAGGACGACTCGTCGAAAGCAGATGCCTTCATCAGATGTGTCTCTTGGAAGATCGTTGGATTCGTCGATCACATAATCGATGCCATTATACCCTGCCAGAATGCTACGAAGGTAGGTGCCCTCTGGACAGAGAGGCAGTAGCTCATGATAGAGTTGCGCGGCTTCACGGATATCGGCAGCAGTATTTATCTTGTTGTGGCGCCAATTCAGCGCCACGGTGAGATTATATAGAGATAAGGGACGATCGAGATGGCGCTGCGGACGCAATGCAAGGGCGTCGCGGAGGAGGGAAATGGTGGTATCGATCTCTTGCAGATCATTTTGGATGTAGCCTTCAAGGCGTGCCCACGCGAGGTTGGTGAGAGCTGCTGCATGGTCAGGATGGCTGGCCGGACACTGGTCCAGAACCAGCTGATAATGCTCTACAGCAGCGTTCAGGTGAGAGACGGTCTCGCTCGCAACGTATTTGGCAAATTGCGCGTGACCTGCATCTGTGTGTCGAATAATCTCGCAGTCTACGAGGGGCTACAGATGGCATTCCATCAGCAAAGCTAACAGGTAAAGCCAGTGTCACTCACATCAGGCAGCGCGCCGTCCTGATCGTCGCAAGCCTGTACAACGACAGCCTTCAGCGTGAGGGATGGGTGGACGCCTCGCACGGGCGTGAAGGATAGTTCTACGAGATGTAAGTACATGTACATGGATGAGGAGAAAATCACTCACCAAAAGGTTCATCTCCATGATTGAGTAGCTCATCCCATGACATTTGAAGTGTACCGATGAGCTCTCCACTGCCTAACATTCGATCGGCCTCATAGGACGCCCCGATCTCCACAGCCAACACAGGTGAGGCATCTGATGATCTAAACCGAAGGTCAGTTCTCGAATAATAGCCGGAAGTTGACAAGGACTTTACAGAGTCACAGTATCGCCCCACACTACAGATACTTCGGATGACAAGACACCAATGGTTGATTTCCAGCGTCTCTGGGAGTCGATATTGATCGATACGTAGATGCCTGCAGGTATGCGCTCAGAAGGGAATTCAAGATTATTTCCGCTGATAACTGTAATAGGGTATGAGGATTAGTAAACAGACATGAAGGTAATATGGCACACCCTCAAGCCTGATGCGTCGGTTTTCTGAACCACCAGACATGATAGTGAGATGAAGCAAAATGACGAGGATCAAGGATGGACGTCGGACTGTGTGGGAGGCTGGATGAGTGGGGACTGTGGATATATTTCAGGGAGAGAAGAAGTTGAGGATTAATTTAGGTCTATGCACTGCAACACGATGTGACTTGGAATCTAAATGTATTGTGTGCGATTGAGGCGACGGGAGACGCTAATGACAATCGACGACGAGACTAAGGTGACGGGGAGGGGAAAACGACATAAGAAAAGGGTGAGATAAGTTTGTTGAGTGTTTGGGCGAAAGCCCGCAGGGCTTTTCCGGCCTGAAACAAAGTTCCGAACCTAGGTATCAAGAGTGAGCTGTGTTCCCGAGAAATAGGAGGACTACGACGCATGCAGCGATGCTTGATGCCCTGGATTGAAGGAGTTGTACTCACTCCGAGTGTATGACTATCGCACTGGTGGCATGGTATAGCGAGTGAATGGTTCGAGAGCGGGTGACGCTTGAATGTAACACCCTTGGCAGCACATTCAAGATGTTCCCACGTACTGTCAGATCCTATTATTATGTTGAATACAAGTAGTCTGTAAGACATCATCTCTGACGAGGTCCTCCCCTTAATTTCCGGTCATCTTGCACCTCTCCCTCGCGAGCATCGCTACTTGATATTTGGGGATGTTTGGGGAGGTTGGGTTTGACGTCTCCTCGATGTTTGCTCTCGAGCCTCTTCAAATAACCTCTCCAGATGGTCTCGACCCTCTACAAACAACCTCTCCAGATGGTATCACCATCTGATGATCACCATCTCCGTATGTTGTTTTCGATGTCAGCGAGGTGACGGTGGATGTTTTTGTACTCCTCTAGAGGCTCCCATGATACTTCTGGCGAATTGATTTTATTTTTTCCAGTTCATCCTCCTTGTTCGAGCGTGATTCAGACATTCAGACACATGCATTGATCAATATATAGTAGATACAAATGGACTCGTAACGACATCAACAGGCAGAAAGGTCAGACAAAAAGGCTCGCGGTGTAGTTAGATGATGATACTCAATATATGCAAGGGGGAGGGACGCAGTCAATTGCGGCTGAGATAAATCGAGTTCTGTGAGTCTAAGGAGCTCGTCCTCCATCCTCCAGGTCCTCAGGATACTCGTTGGGATACTCGCGCCCATATCCATGCTGATATCTCCCTCCCGGACCGAAATATGCACTGCTTGGAGGGTGCCAATAACTGTCGACATATCCATCATATCCATCTCGAGAGTCGTGGTATGGGCCATCATGATACCCGCCGTTGTGATACTGAGGTTGAGGGCCATGAGAGGGTTGACGAGGCGGGCCATGAGTGGGCTGATGCTGATGAGGACAAGGCTGAGGGCCGTGAGGAAGTTGTGGAGCACGGTGCATAGCACGAGGATCATGGTAATAGTCGGACTGGGGGTACCGAGTGAAGCCTGGACCATAATGCGGCGGTAATGGACCTCTTGGACGTGGGTCATACATTGGTCTGACCTCTTGATCATGCGGGATTTCCATAGCAGGTTCACTGCGCCCGTGATTAGATGCCAACGTTGGCGTGAGGTCAGGCTGCAGAGATGGAGGATGGTCTGAATGAATGGGGTCTGTATGCATGGTGTTGTCCTGGCTTGCTGCGCGAGTTGTAGGATCTGCGTGGACGGGGTCTGTGCGCAAAGTGTTGCTTGCCACCACACGAGTAGCTGGCTCAGTCTGAATGTAATTTTCTGGGAGGGAAGGTATTTGCTGACGAATTTGCGAGGGGGACAAGGGTGGCAATGAGCGCGCGGGCACACTATCGGCATGACCAGCAGTAGCAGCAGGCTTGGTGCTCGCGGGAGCCTCTGCAGAGCCTCTGGCAGTGCCATCAGTGTCATTCCGTTCACTATCGACATGACCTGCTGCAGCAACAGGCTCAGTGCTTGCGGGTGCCTCTTCAGAGCCTCTGGTAGTGCCCTCAGCGTCATTCGGTTCCGCGCTGGCCTTTGGGACCTCTAATCACATCGTCAATTCAAAGGTATGACATTGATTAATGCACAACAATTACCTTGAACTTTGGGGCCATCGCGCAGGCGTTTAGCAGGTTGTTCTATCGCTGTGTAGCATGGGTAAGTACCATTGTAGCTCACAACAAACACAAAAACTCACCTCGCGCGATTACATTTGGAGCCTCCTCATCGTCTGAGGACTCGACAGTGGAAGGTTGTTTACTCTTCTCAGCGCGTGCTTTGCCTTTCCCCTTCATGCTCTTCGGATTTCCTGCCTTCAGCAAAGGAGGCTCAGCAGGCGAAGCCCTTTTCTTCGATGCTCGCAAAGTGGTCTCCGACTTTGCCTTTCGTTTCTTAGATGCGGGAGAGTCGTCTTCATAGTCCGAGTCGCTCTTGGCTTTGTCGTCATCTTTGGGCTTCTCAGAGCCAGAGCGAGCATCGCTGACCTCACTAGACACAAG
The DNA here is from genome assembly GCA_011800875.2 of Suillus brevipes Sb2. Classification (NCBI taxonomy): domain Eukaryota; kingdom Fungi; phylum Basidiomycota; class Agaricomycetes; order Boletales; family Suillaceae; genus Suillus; species Suillus brevipes. Next base: position 41,619 of record JRHT02000124.1, on the reverse strand, counting down.
CGAAATGACTTCCTTCTTGACGATCTTCTTCTCGTCCTTCTCGTCCTTCTTCTGGCTCTTTGGGGGCCTCACCACCTTGAATTCGCGCGACGGGGGAGGTTTGAGAACGGGTCGAGCAGAACCGTCATCATCAGAGTCGTTGTCGTCAGAGAGAGTTATGGGAGATTTGTGTGATTTCATTGGCGCCTTTTTCATTCTGGTAGCAGCCGCACTTGGCTTTGCACGGGGAAGTCCCAGGCGGTCCGATTGGCCGTTTGCAAAAAGACGTCGCGCTCCTCTATGAGCGGAATCTTCTGCGGGAGGTGCTCCTTCTAGTACTGGCATCTCGGAGGTGAGGAGTAGAGCTATAAAGAAGGATCCGCTATAAGCATGTACATAATAACTTAGATTAAAACATACCTTGCGTAGCCTCGGAAACCTTTTTGACCTGCATCGAGCCTGCCTTCAAGGCCGTGATCAAAATCCCAGTCTCCTTCAGAGTCAAATTCGCGATTCCTTTGTTTGAGGTCGTATGAAAATCGCCAGGGAGCAACACATCCTCTGGATATCCTCTGATGATCATCCCGAGACGGATGAGCTCCGCAGGAAGAGTCTTCCATGGAAAGTTCCTCTTGGACGATAGTTTGCCGCCGAGTTTCTCTATTGTTTACCGTCAGCGGACAAAAAAACAACCAAATGTACTCAGACATACCGATTTGTCGACCTAACTCTTGCTTGATCCACGGGATTCCGTTCTTTGAAATATCCAGGCACTCTTTCGTCGTCTCTTCGATTATCGGCGCTTCGGACTGGTTGCGTTGGACGATCTCAGCTTTGTCCTTGAAGGCCTCGTCAACGACATCCAGAGATGTTAGATTACTTGTATCAACGTTTAGTATAGATTCTGAATGAAATACATCCATGCTTACTATACTTGGGCTTTGAGATGGCCAATGATGGTATCATCATCGGCTTTGCAGTGCGTCAGCCAAAACTACAAGAGGCTCGTCAGATCATCCCCTGGGCCTCATAGTGCAAAAAATACACCTACCCCTGCAGCTCCAGGCATCGTATGGGCCAGACCCAGAGAACCGTCCTGATTGACAACCTTTCCACATGTTACCAGTGCACCCTCAAACCCGAAACGAGCAGCAGCGATATCCATCTGTGCGATGTCAGAAACGCAACATTTTGAAATCAAAGAAGTGGGCATACCATAGCCGAGACCTTCTTGCCAAACTTATGAAACTCCTGAGCCCGCATGGCAACTGTCTGAGGCACGCCCATGAGGACCGTGGCCTCCTCATGATACTCGAGGATCGTTTGCCAGGAGTCCGGATATTCGTTTTTGAAAAGCTCGTAACAATTGCCACGCACGGTTGCACCTTAAAATTCATTAAATTAGAAAGAAGGCATCAAACAAAATTGATAAACATTCACTTGGCGTCCCGGGACCCTCGGGAGCCTTGTCGCCAAGTCTTTTCAGCTCCTGCTGGGGATTTGCCTTGAAGTAGCTGCTGTAAGCATTCCAGTGGTTGACGTTGTTGAAGGAACGCCCATTGCTCTTGTGCCATAAAGCGATGACTTGATGTGTGGGAATAGAGGTGTTGCGGCTGACCTCGCGAATAACAGTTTCGAGCCTCATGAAGCCCTCTTGGAGTAAGGCATTTGCCGCCCCCTGCCTTTGACCTTTCACTGTAGGGACATCGCCTTGATCGTCCACGTCCATGGCCATGTTGGACCCAAAATCTAAGTCCGTGGGAATGAAATCAGGATGAGGCATATCCCAGTCCCCAACAGTGGGCGTCGGAGGGATGATCCGTGTGTGAGGGACTGCAGGCAGCGTTGTCGACGGTCCAGCTATGGGATCCCCGTCAACATTCCCATCCAAAACACTGAAGTCGATACCATGGAAGTTGTACTCCTCCTGCACAAAGGCAGGTGTAGCGAATAAGTTCGGCCGTGGAGGCTCGTGTGGAGGCTCGTGCGAGCGGGAAGGGATGATCTGAGGAGTGTCATAGAATAAATCATTAACAGGCTGAGCCTGACCAGGGGGTGTAGGCTGTCGGGGAACAGCGGGTTGAAATGGGACCGAACGTTGTCGGGGAACAGGCTGAAATGGGACTGAGCGTTGGCGGGGGCCAGCGAGTAAGAACTCTGAGGTCCTCTGAGGTTGGCTCGACAAGCCTTGCCCGACGCACCGATGCCTCCTTGACCAAGCCTCCATCGCGGTTGGTAGCCTTGATGTGGGTCCGGAGTTTTGTTGGAGTTTCGATGACGGGAGTCAGCTGACGCCTTCCCCCGCCAACTTGCTCCTCAGGAAATCCTCGTTCTCTGTCAGCCATGTGAGGCTCAGT
>JRHT02000124.1:14021-30449 GCA_011800875.2 Suillus brevipes Sb2 | reverse complement strand
ATAAAATGTGGGGGCTTTACTTGCGAGCCGAGAACGAAGGGAGGAATATATGCAATAAAATGTGGGGGCTTTACTTGCAAGCCAAAAACAAAGGGAGGTGCGGGGGGGAGTATATGCAATAAAATGTGGGAGCTTTACTTGCATGCCGAAAATGAAGGGAGGTGTGGTGAAGTGCGTCTTGAGTGGATTGGGAGTGAAAAGGCAGTAATACCTTGGGCCAGGTAATAATGCTGCAGGGTGTAGATAGCGAAAAATAAGACTATGACTGCAATGACAGAAGATAATGACAGACCTGCATGTTACCCGATCTCGAATGCATGGTGGTCGGCATATTTATTGATGTAGAAGGCGCGAAACATGTTGTGGGAGTTATGAAGGGTGATTTCGCGAGGTATGAAGTTGTTGCCATAGACAGGGATGAGGCGAGCCGCGCTCCTTGTTACTTAAGGGTCTTATATAAATTTGCATATAATGACAACACTATTATACGTGGAAGACTTCTTGCCAGTCCTTAAGTACGCAGTCTACGACTTTTCTAGTTTTCGTGGTAGATAACACGGTGAGTTCTTGGGAGGATTTAGTTTGTTGTCCTCTTCTTGCTTTGTACAAAGAGCACTGGGTAGAGTTCGAGTAGGAATTTGTCTGTGTTCTGGAATAATCAATAGGTATGTTTCACCCTAGTAGGTTGTGTTTCAACCTATGAAAGTCTGTTTCAACTTTGTCGTGTTCTCCTTAAGTTCGTGTCGTTAGAGTAATATTCGTAAGATTTGTCTAGAGTTTCTGTTAAAAGGTTGTATGGCAATAGCGGGGTACAACAGTTAGTAATGATGCGTTGGACGCGATGTCCTGAGTTAAATACGAAAGTTGTAAAGGCGCAGTTACAACTTGATACTGATACTTATGTGTTAGTTGCGTAGCTTTGGATTAGCGATAGGCAACTCTTGGTGGTGATACATTAGTTATACAGTCAACCCCTGTAAGGTAGTGTATAACTTTGTGGTTGAGTAGTGAAAGTCAACCCTTCTGTGTCAACAGATCCCTTAAACAAATTAACGCTAGGATGGTGATGAGTATGACTTCAATGTCAAATACGATAGTTACACAATCAACCCCTGTGGGTATGTATAACTAAATACGGTAATACTTAAACTTACTTCAAGGCACTTGAGTTGGCCTGCACTTTGGATTCTTATGTAATCACACTTGGATTTGAATCTCAGCAAAGTGGGAAGTTATATTTTGGCAGCAAAAATGGGGTCCTTATATACATTTTGAAGCCCCTTACGTAAGCATGATTATATCACCAGCAATTCCAAATGTGGTGAGATCTAATCTGCTATTTGTAATCTACATTACATACCAAATAACAAATATACCAATTGTGGTAAGTCACATGTCTGAATGAGTCAGTATGAGTCAATATGAGTCAATATGAGTCATATTTCCTTATATGAATCATCTATCAATCGTGACCACGCATGGCTAAACAAATACAATCATAAACCATAAGATCTATCAGTCACATGATGTTCTGACATAATCTTGTGGCTGAAATGATGCCAAACAGAATGAACGAATCAGAAATGAAGCCCCAAACAAAAATAAACAGAAGAGTGGCTGAACAAAGCACAAACAAAAATAAACAAACACAGAGTATCACATAATCACTACAAATACATGGTGAATGAAAATACAAGAGCTAGAAAACTGAATACGAAGAGATACACGTACACGTAAGAAAATACAAGGCTCGCGTAATATAATACGAGACTCGCGTAATTGGATACAAGGCAAATACTGGGCAATACAAATACAACAGGTATGGTATCATTCACATACCATGCATGACAGCGCGGAATATACAATCAATGTGTATGATTGAGACATCAGGTGTGCCATTATCATTGGTCGAGGGCGTGACAATATACATCCCTGTATCAGGATCACGGCTGTCAGTGACGTATGAGAACCACTGAACCACTGCACACTGAAAATATTTTCCTCGGTACTGGAGGCCAAAAAAGCACAAAACTCTTGCAACGGCAAGCCCATCCAAGCCGCAACTGACCTCATCATTCATACTAACGAAAACACAATCATTCCGGGCAGGACCTCCTCACCATGAGGTTGTTGCCCGAATGTGCTCGCGTTGCATGCCTCCAGTGCCACTGAGGTCACTGGGGGCATAGAATGAGGCAGCCGCTGAACTGTATATCACAACGTGGCCCATGAAAGCTGGGGCTGTGGCCGGGTCAAATGCAGCATGCTCATGGTCGTTAAGGTGAAGTTGGTCGTACAGAAACTGTTGGATCAGGGCAGGAAACTCAGGGAGCCCGAGAGCAAGTGCGAGAGTAGAGACATCACGTGCACCACCTGATACTATGAACATTTTGCAAAATCAGATGTGTTCAATGTAGTAATAGAAAATTTACTTGGTTTTGTGGCAAGCTCCACATGAGCTTCAACAGTTGGTCCGTCGATGATGTCAACTGCTTCACCCTTGGTGGTCTGGTGATGCGGTTCATTGACTCGTATTTGGATCGGAGGCTCTTGAGGCATGACAAGTGCTTCGTCGTCGTCGTCATCGTCGTCATCACTGAGAGACTGTGGATGACCTGTAAAATACTATGTTAATAGACTTAGATAGAAGTAATAAAAACATACGGTTTTTCAGCCTTTGCAAAGCGTCAGATACACATGATCCGTGGAGCATACCACGAGCCTCAAAGTCACTGCATGCAGCAGCAATTTTATCGAGACACTGGTTTGTCAGTAGCATTTGACCTAGGGCTTTATACCTACTAGAGCGGCGCCAGGGCTCTTTGACAGCCTTGATGTGCTTTGACTCCGTTATCGACGAGCAAAGGCCGTTGGGTGCTCCAAAAAGCCATATCATTCGAGCATAGTGCTACAAAGAGTGTTGGCGGGGAAGTGAAAAGGTGAATCGGACTCCTGTGGTCTTGAACACTTCGCGATACTGGTGGAAACGATCAAGTGCATCTTGAAGTTGCACGAGATCGTCTTCCATAAGTGCCTCGCGCCGGACAATATAGCAAAAGTCCAGGAAGGCACTGAATGCGTGAATGATGTCTCGGGGAACGTGGCCTCTAATGGCAGGCAGATAGACCTAATACTTGTAGCATTAGTCCGTAAATTATCTCAAAAGACAGTAACATACCTTCATAAGAGCTTTTGAATCATCGCCAGTCCACTGGGAAAATACTCGCCCTTCAGGAAAGCGCCACAGACCTGCAAAAGGAGCGACTGCAGCTATCCTATTGAAAGATTAGATATAATGTAGAGATAATAATTGAAAAACTTCACTCACCTTCGATCAATATCATCCTGAATCTCTGCTGCACGTGCTTTACCATGCGTATGCTCTAGGTATTCTCCACCCAGTCAACGAGGTGATCCTTGAAGGTACCTTTGATGATTTGGTGTAGGAGGTCCGGCGAAAGAAGCTCGTGTATATCTGCACGAGCAAAATCATTTGTAAATGGCTTGAACACAAGTTAGAATCAACAACTATGAATAAATAAATAAAACATACCACGACATCTCCAACAATACCGTACTCGTACCACAACTGTTTGTGCTGGAGCTCTTGAACGAGCAAGTCGGTGTGCTCTCGGCGCCGGAGTAATCCATCGCTGTCAAGAGCATTTCGATTATTCAAACACCTTAAACAACATTAGTTAGAAGTCAATAATGAGACATTGAAAAGTACGTACTTCGGACACCAACCCGTTACAATCCCAGAGAGTAACACTTGCTCTGGATAATCAGCTATATACGGTCCTAGCCCATATATCACTCGTCGATAATGGCCGTCAGGGCAGTGAACAACGTCAGGAGTTGTCATGTTTTTCTTTAAGGACTTGAATATATTGGCGAGAGAGGAGTTAAATAATTGCCGGCGGAAGTGTCAAAAGTTGACGTCATCAGCATGTTCTTTGGTGGCTGTGACGAATGAGTGGTTGAAGCAACACGAAATATATTGAGTCACTCACTTGTTGGTATCGCGAGAAACCCTACCAATACAAGGCTGTTGCGGTGTGCACGTCGAACACTGTTGAAGACATTTCCAATCAAGAGATATAGTGGATGGTATTCGGTGTGCCCTGTAGCTACCGACACCGTAGTCTTGTCACTCCCGACAATCAGAGGCACGAAGGTTGATCCATGCATCTCTGGATCCTCGGCAATCTTATCCTGTAATGTGACGTGTCATTAGCTCAAAGAAAAGGAAAGATATATAAACTTACTGCGTGCATCCAAGCCCAGTCACCGGAGAAATTCTTTTTGAAGCAGCGTTGATTATTGTCGTCATAGTCCCGGTACGGAGTATATTCAATCTCGCCATCAAAGTCAGGATTGGCGAGTATGTTGTGAATAAGAAGACGAGGATCACGGAACCATACTTCATATGTCGCCTTCATCCATGGCGGAACATTTTCCGCTGGCTTGACTCCTTTATACGACATTGAAAAACTCTCCCAAGCAACGTCGCCAAGCGGCGTTGAATCAATGGTGTCATACAGGTCACGATGTGAGGCAAATGGAGGGGAATCGTCATATTGGATGAGTGTTGCCGCCCAGAGATCAAGGAGGGTATCAATTTGCCCTGCGGACATTTGATTGCGTGTGAAGAGGAATTCAGCCGTTTCAAATGCAACTCGACTCTCATATGGCGCCCAGTCAGTAGGTAATGCATCGGTTCGAAGTGGTGGGGGCGAGTTCTGGTCAATGAAATCACCATTGATGTTGCACTTGAGTCCTGCTAGTATGTCAGATTTGAATGAGCATGTAGTACAAAAATTTACCTGTGAGATGAGGATGAAACGTTCGAAATAAGGGACCCAACTGCACACAAGTGTCTGGATCCGGCATAAATCCATCTCCTGGGCCGTTCTCGATGTCTGGATCCGGCATAAATTCGTCTCCTGGGCCGTTCTCGTCTAGATGAAGTGCATCATCTTCATTGTGACGCTCAGGACTTGGAGAACAAGGTGGTGCAGGAGCTGCTTGATGAAATGTCCTATGATTGCGCAAAGGCCTGGGATGCAGCATGCACATGTGTTTCGTTTGGCCCGACTTATTTTTGAAAATACGCTTGCAGCCAGGCATGAAACAAGGAAGCGGACCCATATTTCGTTGAGTTCTGCAATGAGTTGACGACTTGAACAGTGTGACTGGACTGTGTGAACTTACTTGTTTCGGGTCAGATTGAATTGAAAGCGAAGAGACTAACCCTCACCCGAACCGTGTTTTTTCTGACCCTTAGTCTGCCATTTTCCTTCCTGTCACTCATGTCTATCATTCATTCATTTCCCAATGTCTCGTCCACAAACACGTCCTAGTAATGTGAACAAGCATCCCGGACAGATTGTCCGGGATGCAAACAAGGCACAGCGACGAACCAAAGAGCAAGTTGCTGCTGAAAAATTGCAAAAACAAGTTCAGAAGGATGTTCGTGCCGAAGCCGAAAAAAAAACACGCACAGCGATTGCAGTCGTTGAAGATGCTATGGCTGTCCAGCAGAATTCCCAGATGATGGGTCCACCAAAGCTCGTTCGGCCACGTCCAAAGGCTCGCGCAGTCGCCAGCAGTAAGAGTAAAACTAATCAAGAAAATTCAGTAGTTACAAGTGAGTTTTCCAGCGCTTGAATGACTCACCTACTAGGCTGATTGTTTGATGCTTGTAAAGCGGCTCAATCCAAGTCACTGGCAGAGCCAGCTACTGAAGACGGTCAGAATGACCAACCTGTAAGGAGGAAACATCAAGGATTGAAGATGGACGTTCAGGCTGGGGTCGCTGCTAATCGCAAGGTGTCCAACAGCGGAGCCATGATATCTACGAGTCACAGTGACACACGTGTTGGAAGCACGGTTGATGATGGGAAAATCAGATTTTTGTAAGTTTCTTTTGTCCATGATGTTGATTCTAACGGAACTCACCTTATATTATTTTAAAATCATTTACACATGCAACAAAAGCACGAATCAGAAGCTGGCAGGTGTCCAAGAACTTGAAGGCCTTATTCCGGATTGGGCCGAAAAAGTTGCATCTGAGGCCCAGCTAAAGCCGTCTGTGCCACCTAGCACGCGCACTTCCAAGACACCCCAAATAGTGGAGTTTGATGCTGACCTTGATGATGATGAGTACTATGAGCCGCGGGCAACCCAGGGCGGAAAGGTTAGAGTTCACTTGAGTTTGGAATGTGTACTTACTTAAGTCAGGACTTGGTGCATTTGGTGGAGAAATCAAGAAACACCTCGAAAGGCCTCAAGCGTCCACTTCCTGCTCTGAAAGAACCCGAGTATGCCGAGCAGGACGACTTTGAGCTTCTCGATGACTCAAAGGCTGCTGGAGATGCAGAGGAGCAGTATGATGGCGATATGGAAATGGTGGATGATGATGGATGCGCAGATCAGAAAAGCTTGAAGGCTGAGGCTATTGTGACATGACGTACAAGTCTGGTAAGAATTTATTTAATGAATCATGATATAAACGCACCTGATACTCTGATGAATGTCAGTTGATATCTCGGACTCGAAGATCACCGGCAAGCTGGTCAAGACTGAGGATACCGTCTCCGACAATCCACGCACCAAGATCAAAAAAGGTAAAGCCAAGAATTCGGACCTACCCAGTGGAGCCCTTGAACAAGGTCAATGGCGCACAAGTTTCCTTCCCTCGTTGATGTACTGGGTGGGTAATAGTGACTATGGATGGTCTGTCCCAGAGAATGAGCTCGAGAGTGCCCTTGAACATATATTCAATGCCGTGTATGGTAGCCGCCGAGGACCCAGCGATTTCTGTCCTGATGGCTTAGGGTTTCATTTGGTTTGCATTCTTTTACCTTTCACTCAACTTACAGCCGCTCATTCAGACATCCCAGGTATGCCAAAGGATTCACAAGTGGTGCGCTGGATTCAGTTCAACTGCTGTCAGCGTTTTGATGGCCTATTTTGCTTCAACACCCAAGTACAAGACCCAGGAAGCTCGTGAAGAGTACGCCGAAGATCAACTCCAGGACTGCCGTTTTGTGTACGAAGATCCTGACAATGAAGAGCAACCTGGCGCATTTTTATCAGAGTATATCTTATGCATTTTCGCCTCCCATCTCAGTGCAATATCCGGGAGAGTGAGGGTTGATGAGCTGGTTGAATTCGGGAAGCCTGGGTATCTGACCGCACTCACGCTTGCTGCTGCAGCAGTAAGTACCCAAATTTTCCCTCTTTCACTCTCTATCTTGCGCCAGCAGAACATTAACTAGTGTATTTACAGGCTGAACGCGCTCTCATCCTGGTTCAAAGTCGTTTGTTGATCGATAGTGACCCCTCCAACAGTGGTGGCAAGAATCACAAGATCCTGCAAACACTCAACGAAGCGATGAACAAGATGAGCCATACCGGAACAGCGTTCTCCTCTGGGAACTGGGAGACGGACACCTTGGCTTACATGGACAGCATCAAAGATTTGCCGAACTCTCGCATTCAGGATATTCTTACTCGTGCCGAAGAGTACATGAAGCACCCATGTCACAATCGTCGCTCAGCAGCAGAGGATAGTTCTGGTTCCTCCCACTCAATCGCTCCTGCTAACAAGTGTGCCCGCCTGCACATCTGTAATTTTTCATCTTCTTTTCTTTTCACCTGCTGATATTTATTGAATAGAACACATCCGTTCAACATCTACCTCGAAGTCGGCGCTGGTTCAGACAACTCACTCCATATACCCTATTTTTTTTCGGCTCATTCCCACAACTAGGTATCACATTTTACTATGGACGCAATATATACCCCCCTTCCTTAAACTCGCACATCTCCTTATTTCCCCTTATGTTTGGCCGTCTAAGGCGCATTAATACTATTCTCTTTGTGTTCCTTATGCTTGCCTTACACACCTTAAATGTCATTTGGCCTTATTTTAAGGACATGGACCTACTTAATGGTCCTTATTTTAAGTGATCAAAAATGAGCTCGAAGCAGTGAAATAAGGTAAATAAGGCACTTTAAGAGTCATTTAAGCACTCAGACGTTTTCCTGATGTACTTTTCTCACAGCGAGTGCAGGAATATTTCAAGAAAGCTTGGGGTCGTCAAATCGAATATCTGAACATCATTGGCATCCAAGTAGGCTCTAAGGTTCGTCGAATCGAATATCCGAACATTATTGACATCCAAGTTGGCTCTCAGTATCGTCGAATCGAATATCTGAACATCATTGGCATCCAAGTTGGCAAGGATCGCGACGAATTTTCACCGTAAGTTAATTCCCCAATGCCCCGCTTAGGCTGCTGTATGTGCTAATACATGCCCATGTCTGCCTTGCAGGTTCTTGTTTCCTCGTTCTTTGACTTGTCGAGATGCAATAGTCAATGATACCAGCACCCAGCGTCAATGCATGCGTCAGTGTGCTGTATGCCGACAGCGGTATACTTTTGTTTTTGGTGTTGGGCTTCTGCACGAAGTGATCTTGGTTGACCTCAAAGGGGGGTAGGGGCAAAACGAAGGGTAACTGGAGGTTATTGTTTGCTGGACTATTGGGTTGATTTGTTGACTGAGAATATGATTTTATTCGTTGTTTCTGTGATCAAACTATTGGTTTTGTCAGTATAGCATGTAAAACTTTTAATTCAAGCTTACTTTGTCGACTCACAGCGTGCTTCGCCCGGTGTAGATGTGTTGATTTGTTGTCGCGAGTGTTGATTCCGTGGATGATATGGAGATCAATGCTAGATGTGGCACGGACATCATACTCATATCCACGCATGATTCCTGCAAGCAATGTCAAGTTGATTCTGCCTCGATTGATGTTGCGATGGGCTTGCTCATTCCCATTTGTAATCGTTGGTGATGCTTTCCATATTGCGATTGGTATGAAACTCATTGGGCGGTAGATTGCGGGCAATGCAAACTTTGAAGACTCCTTGTCCTTGAGCCATGCTACAACGACAACATATTATAAGATGTTCGCTATGATATTTAAGATAGACCTTACCTCGCGCCTTTTTCCGCCCTGACGAATAATAGATAGTGTCGTTCGAATATTGGGATGGGCTTCTGCAGATGCAAGGCTTAACATTACATCATAGACATTTTTTGAAACTTGACCTCGAAGCGCGAGAATATTTCTTTGAAAATGTGTGATGCATAGACGGTAGAATCGGCAAAGATGGTCATAAGGATTTAAGTCACAAATACGCCGATGAGGCTCTCGGATACAGTACTGGGACTGTCCTTGAGAGACCTCGACACAATACATGCCTAAGCCTGATGGGTGGGAATTTAATTTGTTATGGTGAGCTGAAAAATAAATACACACCTTTTGCTTGCCCTCGGTGACCATCAGCAATGATGGATTCAATACCGAAGCCATGAATGTGATAGAAGGCCACAGGGATGCCAGTATCTTGTGTTGCAATCTCAAAAATTCGTCGAAAAAGAATCAAATGAGCCTCAGCTGTTTGCGAGCTGGTCATAGCACGAGCTGAGACTACGGCTATAAAATCTCAGTAAGAACGAAGACAAACAATGTTCGAGAAACTTACATCGCATATGATCATCATCCCAGGATTCAATTTCAAACTCTTGCCATCCTCGGACACGCTTGAATGATGTATCTATAGACAAGCGCTTCGAAGAAAGGAGGTGTTGTGACATGCGACTTGTCATACAAATGACCAGACGAAGGCCTGAGTCTACATTAGGTAGACAGTGTGTCTCCGCACAATGAATATATCGTCGTTCGAGCGGAAGCTTTTTTTGCTCGTCAGCAAGTAACTTGGCACCTGGAGGGTGGATGTGAGAATCATTGAGCAACAACAACAAAAACTCACCATCAAATCCGGTCCCGTTAGGGAAACGGTCCAAGCACATAACATTTATCAGCCATCGTACATGATCGAGATTTCCGAGAGACGGATGCAAGTCTTCCAGATGTGGATCAAAATCTGCCGTAGGACTCCATCCTAGAACACAGCGCAGTTCTTGCATAAATCCAGAGTCGAGAACCAGCTGACGAGGAGTTGCATCAGCCAGTTTCCATTCTAGTCGCAAGAGAAGTGAACTGAAACACTTGACTATTGCAGGGGGCGTTTTGACAGGGAGTGGGAGTGCATGAGAATGGGGGTTTCTTGAGACAATGAGAACTCGCGGACAGTCAAAAAGGTCATTTGGGACATAGATATCATATGTTGTGGTGCACTTGTGGTTCCATTTTCGAAGAACACCTTGACAAAGCACCCCATCACTCTTCCGGTGCCAGTATGCTGAGAGAAACTTAACATTCAGAAACCAAAACTTGGGACCATAACACTCACGACACAATTGCTTTTGCTCAATGGGGGAGGCCATGAATGTGCAGGGTGCCAAAGGACCATAACCATGGGCACGTGCATATTCCTCGAATTGAAAAATATTTGGTTGGTCGTTTTCGAGCAGTGCGTGGAGGTACGGAGTGTCGAATTCTTGCAAGTTCCGCAGAACAAGGTGTGCGCGTTGTGCCGTTGAGAAATACTCGCACCTGTATGATATTCAGCACATATACTGCCCACAAAACTCTGTCCGTAGTACTCACTGAATGAAAGGTTGATTAAATTGATCAATAAGCATCACAAGGTTGCCCTTGCATGTTTTGCGCTTCCGTTCACGACGGCTCGATAGCGCATCAATGTCAAATTCGGACTCGGAGTCCATGTCAGTGCTTTCCGATTCATGATACATCAATAACTCGTTAGTAGAATCGTCTAGATTACTTTCGGATGATAGGGAGCAGCCCTTGTCTTTGATGGCGCAGAAGAAATTGAGTGTCTTCAAGAAAACCTCCTTCTTGGCCTCAGTCTGAGGCGAGTCTGAGTGCGAAAGCGGGGAAGTATGATTGAGTGAGTGACGGTCGACATAATCGTGAGTGAGACAGTCATCAGGCCGAGCTGAGCACAGTTTCAGTCCTTTGCCTGTTCACAGCCAATGAATAACAATCAAAACGAATAGAAAAATGTACTTACATGACGTCCGTAGCTTCGAGCAAAGAACGGACTTGCCAAAAGGGTCCTTGAGTAGAAAACACTGTGCATTTTGACGTCCGTTGTGAGAATCACCGAGAGAGTATTGTAAATTAGATTTTGGATGGATAAATAAGTTCGGACTGGGGTCAATATGGAAGACATGAGCAACTGCAAGACCTGGCGCAGAGCCGGTTTGAGGATACTCGACAATCGCACTAAGAGGATGCTCAATGATGGCGTCGACACTAGTTTCACGGTTGATTTTGTTGCAGCCTCGTGCAACTTCATCTGTGGTGAATAAACGGGCAGGAGGTGGACGGTAGCGTGCAGCAATAACTTCTGGTGACGCTGGTTGTTGTACTGACGTGGAAGGAGCAGCAGGCGAAGCGTCGCGAGAAGGAGGTAAGTTAGTGTTGAGATCGAGAGGTGAAAGACCAGCATTATCGAGTATATCCTGCGCAGCCTTAAGAGCGGCGAGTTGTACATCAGACAAGTTTACATGCCGAACGTGGTCACGTGCCATGTGATTAGTATCCGCGGCAAGCTTCGAAGTTCTGCCATATCCTATTCACTTCAGATTATTCTTTCGACTGTACGTCTCTACAGTACACGCATACCTTTTTCGGCATGTCAAACGTGTCAAACATGAATTGCCTACTGTAACTTCAAAACTCCGTTGCTTTCAATGTAAAGTAGTGCAATAGACTCAGTTTCATATATAGAATATGACCCGTTGAACAAGTAGACACAATTCTGAAATTTGAAATTTTCGTCATCAAAAATTGAAACATCGCAACAAAAATTGTATTTTAGCGCTGGTAGAGGCCTGTAGGGCCTTCGGATGAGTGTAAACAATGTTTTGAGGGATGTATACAGGCTCTGCGAGGTATCTAAGACTCCATCAATGCCATTATTTCATTTGGGAGTCCTACACGGCGGTGAGACTTGTATTTGTGGACTGCAAAGGCTGTTTGACGTGAATTGAGTCCTTTGCTGTGACGGCAAAGAATGAAATCAGAGATTTGAACAGGCTCGGATACAGGGCAACAGGAAACTCACCGATATGCATCCATGTAGCGCCATGTTTTACGAAAAAACCGACGGATGATCAAGGTCTCACACATATCGAGACACTGTGGAACCAGGATTCTCGCGGTCGTGAATTTTCCGTCTGATGCTTTGCGATAACCTGAATATTGTCATGTCATATGAATACGAAGGAAAACAACATTAAAACTCATGATATTTGGCATAACCCCATAGCAACTCAATAGGGTTTAACTCGCAGTGAAACTTGGGCAAGAACATGCAAACATGCCCACGGCTCTCAATATAATGCTGTATCATCGGCTTCTCGGTAGCGAAGTCCTCTTGCAATGATAGCACACGATACATGCAGCACCACTCACTTTCTGGTGCTGCCTCAACCTCCTCGGCTTGAGAGATGTCATTATCTGACAACATGTCTTCTTGCCCCATTGCCTCGGCTGCAGCAACTCGCCTCTCAGCATCTTTCTTCACCTGTGATTTCTGGCAACTCTGGCACTTTCCCGCGACTTTTCCGTGACATTGCAAGCTCAGCTCCTGCCAAACGGATTCGCGTTCTTGAAGCACAGCCTTCATACCTTTTGGTTTGCCTCGTAATCGAAGATCAGGATGGGTGTTGGGGTACACCAACTTCTGAGGCATCCCTCGTGTATCGAGTTGGCCTGGTTTTGGAGGTGGATTGGTTAGGGGAATGACAGTGTCTCGCATCGCCTGCTGTTTTCCACCAGGGTTAACGTTCATATTGTTGACATTGAGTGCATCAACCGCGAGACCTTCGTGAGCAGATGAGCAATCGAAAAGCCAGATACCGACTTTCTCAGGATGTAAGTACTCGAAAATGTCAACTGCAACTTTCGTCTGGTCCATGAGTTGGGCAAGGTTCCACCATGCATCGTGATTTTTACCAGGATAAATGATTTTGCGGGCATCCATTGCTTTGAGTCGAGCTTCGGGAAGCAATTGCAGTTGTTGTGCAATCTGTTCTTGTGAGAGCATGAGCCGACCTGTCGGTTCACAGATCCAGTCTGATACGTGAATTCCTCGGCCATTCCCTTTTGCCTTCAATGGTTGTTGGTTGTCTTTCAACCACACCCGATGGGCATGATCATTGGTGCTGAAGCTGCATTCATCGTGTGCGAGAAGAATGTGTTCTTTCTCTCCTGGCCTGAGGATTGGTGGAATTGGCTCCAGAGTTTTATCATCGTATTTGCACATGAAACTTTACCATGACATGAGTAAGTGCAATCATGTTGTTGTGCAGAAACTCACTGTTCATATTGTTCCATCTGATCCAGGAAGTTTTTGCGTGTCTCGATGACATCAGGGCGTTCGTGACCATCATGGTAAACCCCCTTCTTAACATCTTTACAGGCATAACCAAGTTTTTTCAACCAATTGATAGCTGTCCGTTCACAAATACTGCTCTTTTTCTCGGATAAATCCAAGGCTGGAAGAATGACCTCGTTGACATGACGGCAGAATTCTCGAGGGGTAATGGTGCCCAGGTTCTGAGCAGCCAAGTATCTTCGAACACCATGCAGGACTGATTCATTATCCAGAAGTGTATATTGGCCATGTTTAGCACCTTTTTTTGTGAGCGGGAGACGATGGTGACATAAGAGATAGTTTTCATGGTGGCGGATCTGGCGCGCGAAGTATGCACCATTTGTTTTTCCCATGCGACGTGCAATAGCCAGACTTGCATTGAGACAGGGCTTTTTGCAATTTGGATTGCGGCGGAATCTTGCCCGAAGCTGCACATATTGGGTGACTGCAGTAAAATGCATCATCATCTTAACTCTTCGAGCTGCTGGCATATCTAACTTTTTGAGATCTTCCAGACATGATTTTACAATCTGGAAGATGTCAGGAGCAGGCTCGTCCTCGTTGTTGTCCATGAGCTCTCGTGCAGCAGTAACTTCAGGTGCTTCAGTAACTTGTGCTTCTGAATCATTGATGATCAGCTCGGACTCGTCATGGTTCGATTCTTCTCCATTGTGAGTGAGCTGAACCCAAGGTCAGTTTCAAGGTTCGTGGTTTGTGGTACTGTGGCACAAGACATACCCATGGATCATCATTTATCTCATTGTCAGGCATAAGCTGGGGCTCTCCGATGGACAATTCATTTTCAAGCTGCTCCATACAAAAGACATCAAATTCGAGACCCATCTCGATGTCAAAGGCAAGTCCAGAATCTTCCTCCAATGTTTCATCAACCATCATCTCACTCTCGGACATGAGTTGCAAATCAGGGGATGGTGTGCGGGTCCGTTTTTTCTGCATGTCACTTAATTTCCTATTTATTCAGTGAGTTTTGAAGTTGATGGCTCACGGAAAAGAATGAGTCCAGTTTCTGACATCCTTTTGATGCCTCTTGCCAATAGTTCTTCTTCCGCCAGTTGCTTGTACGAGAGTCCTTCTGATAAATAACACTTCGGTTGGACATCTTTTGTTTTTTGGCTCGCGGGAAGTTGTGTTGCCTTAGGCTCGGATGTGATGGTAGAAAGGCAGCATAAAGTCTTCGCAACGATTCAATATTTTCTGGTGATTCGTCTTGTTCTTCTGCATCGGATTCTGCATCTGACCAGACTTCTTCTTTGCCTGAACTTTCATAGTACATTGATTCACCAGAATCAGAGACAGCCTTTGCAGGCACAAATGTTGACTGGCCAGCCTGCCGTCCCTTTTGCGAAAGTACCTATGGCGTCATCGGTCGTTTATAACCCCGATGAAGCCAGTTGCACATTCCAACGACGGGCTTACATAACGCCTTTCAACGTTACTCACGCCCGTCTAGACCTTAGGGTGGCGCGGGACGTTCTCATTACTCTTTTTAATACAGCTCATGCAAAAAATTGAATGTCGCGCACTCCTACAAAAGCATCACACTTCAGTTACTACGTCACCGAGCTTACAATCAGTTCAAATGACTAACCCGACACTCCCTGAACCTTCTACTTCTCCCTTTTTTCTTTGGATGTCATCTTTGGTGTCGCTAAAAGATACAGCAACGTCGCGTGTTGCTGTACAGGTCTCAACTTGAGCACCTGTTTCGCACGACCTCACCCGAACGACCTTTGTTCCGGCGTCTTTGTGAGCTTGCACTCAGGCGCAGCTAGCTCGGTCATTTTTTTCGGGAGGCCGCATTGTGCCATGGGAACTTGTCAGACACCCGATTGTGTTAAAGCACTCGTTTCCTTTTCTTGTTCGCTCGTTGTCTCATTTTGAATGATCCGTTATCAGTGTTGGACTGGCTGAAGAGCTCGTATGTGTTGCTCGAGCAACCATCACGCGACGCGTCGCTACGTCCCCACTTTATACCCCAACTACGTCCCTTGGTACCAACATCTACATCCTACGCACTGACACTTACATCGTCAAGTTCAGCTCTGCTTTTAACTTATTTCATTTACGGACGTTGAATGGTCGAATATATCGTCACCACCGAAACTAAATGTCCGCCGCCGTCACTGCCGATTCGTACGAGTTACAGTCCCACTTGATCTTCTGGTTCTTTTTTGAATGTTAACCGACCCCTACTCGCTGCCGCAGCCATGACCATATACTCCCACCTATTGTAAACCCTCTGTGGCGCCGTCGCACAATCTGAACCGCAGTCGCTCTTCGTTCTCTTCGCGCTCCCTGACTTCGTTTGAGTGTACATTTTTATCACTTGACGTTTGTTCTCTGCCCTAACTGCAGTTACAAAGTTATAACTTCAGTTTTATGTCTCCCTAAATGTTGAGTGTCTTACCCATGACGTTATTTCGTGGTCCCGATCAGAGGTATTGCCTGACGTAAGAGCCCACGAAAGAACCCACGTGGGATCACGTTGACCTGGTGATCGCTCACAGAACCTGAACCTGACTGTGACACAGTTACAAGTGTAGCTAAATACTCTGAATGCCAAGACTTGCAATCAAGGCGCCAAGAGTTGCACGATCCGACGTAGCACAGAACTTTAACCGGCACATGGCACACAACGGCGTAGGAACCGCCTGACCGACCCGTTAACTTGTCACCTCTTCTCACGACCGTACTCCGCGATTGTGGATGCCGGTGAGTTATAACGGGTTTAGTCCGTTGCGAATAGCCCTTAGAGAAGTGTGGCATTACGTTAGATGCATGATGTCATGTGCGTAGTGAAAAAGCTGAGGAGGCGTGGTGTAAAAAAACTCGAAGTCTTGGGACAGCCTATAAAGGGTCTCCGAATGATCGAATTTTTCGGTGCATCAGATTGAAAAAACTTTATTCGCGGGTACAAAGTTTTACATCTGGCTTTAATAAAAAAAAGTAAACGGACAGTCAGGTAAGTCTATTCGGGTACGGTGCGGGGTTACTTCGGAGGCGTGCTCGCTTTCGTTTCG
>JRHT02000123.1:95926-111815 GCA_011800875.2 Suillus brevipes Sb2 | reverse complement strand
CCAGGACATTATGAGACTGATTGCTCGCCTTGTAACTATTGCTCGACAACACAATCACACTGTTCACGTCAATGTCGACTTTGATGGATGGGTTGCACGTCCTCTGATGGTAGGTATTGTTGCAACCTCGATGGTCTAAAAGACGATATCATCTTATACATTTTTAGACCGAAGCAGTCCAAACAAACGG
This sequence comes from Suillus brevipes Sb2, assembly GCA_011800875.2. Taxonomy (NCBI): domain Eukaryota; kingdom Fungi; phylum Basidiomycota; class Agaricomycetes; order Boletales; family Suillaceae; genus Suillus; species Suillus brevipes. The sequence goes on along the minus strand of JRHT02000123.1, from coordinate 111,625 downwards.
TTATGACTGCGGTGTCTGGGTGCTTGCTATGATTGCAGCGACACTGCACGGGAATCACTGCACGAGTATTGGAGAGGAAGACATGCATATTTTTCGGCATTATCTAAGAGCGCTCGTACTTCAGATACCTGTATTCTAACTAGCTAATACCACTGTCTGATGCATACGGATTTAATCCCATCATCATCATGCGCACTTCGCTATGAAAATTATAGATCCTTCGAGAACGCCACTGTAACAGGCACTGTGCCATCATGCAGTGTCTCTCACAATCATGCATACCATCAACATAACTGTGCAATGTTGCCCACTGCCTCAAGAGTACATCAACACTTTCACTCAACTCTGCACAAAGATCCATCGCCCCCCCTGAACTGTACTTCATAGCACGCTCGCAGATTTCCTCCTTCTCCATTCGAGATCGTCGGCCATGGACCACCTGGATAAGGTTTTGTGTCCAGCGAGCTTCTGCTGGGGTGTCAAGAGGCCGAGGAGCATGATATGGTGGATCAGCATCCCATTGCGCCAAGTCCGATTCGTCGAGGTTGTTGGCGCTTTGCAATGCCTGTCGAAACAGGTAAGTATCGGGAAGGTCTTTTATTGCAAGGTTGATCAGATGGGATGGAAGAGATGGGAGCTTGTGATCTAGATGAGGTGTTGGTGGTTTTGTTGAGCCCTTTCGGCTGTGAGCTTTAGAATACGCATATGCATTCCACAGCTGGCGAGTATTTTTGCCTCTGTACACATTAGCGAAGGAATAATCAAGGCAACAAGCCTCTTCACTTTTCAGATCGAGAGTACTTTGCTGTGTGTTGACGTATCGCAGCTGTTTTATCGGCAAGAGTAAGGTACTTTGCTTTTCAGCCCATGGTGCTAAGTAAGAGGCAGGAAGTAACTTCGAGTCATTAGAAGCTAATGCAAACAGTAGCCTGAGGAACCTTTCCCCTCCTCAATCCTGTCAGAAGACATAAACTTATTGCTACCATCCAAACCGGCACGTTTCTTTGCATTTTTCCATGTACACTACAGGAATTGACATGTAGACTGCAGCTATTAAGACATGTTTTTGGTATGTGAACATCGTTATTCAAATGCTGATTGGCTGGTCAAACTCAAGCGCATCACATCCGAGGCTCGGTTTGCACAGTGCCTCGGGTGCCTCTTGCAACCTGATCGATGATCCTCCAGTGACATCAGGCTCTGACTGTGGCTCAGCGTCTTGAATTCCATGGATTCCGGCATCTAACTCACTTCTCTTCTTCCTACAGAATATATTGTGGTTAAATTTATGTACTACAGTGGATCACGATGCCATCCCTTCAAGTTTGGGCAAGTCAAATGCGATAGTAGGTATCTCCCATGAGCCTTTTCAACCATGGAGAATGCTCTACTGATTCTCATGATTTTTCCCCCAGCAGACCATGTCGACGACCATACCTTTTGTCATCGGGCGTGTTTTCACTTCGCCTGTAGTCATCTTTGTCAATAGCGCACTCTCCACAGAAAAGCCAGAGCTCACCGTCATCAATAAGAACCATCCTCGATACGACAATGCTGCGAGATCGTTGGCAGACGAGTCTGTCCTCCATGTCTACAAGGCCGTTTTCTACAATATTCCAGGTGAGTCGCTTTAAAAATGTATGCTTATTAAAATGTCACAATACTCCAGTACAAGTCAAACCCCGTCAAGAAGTCTTCTGTGTGACGCGTGGGGCTTTCATCAGTTTAGTGGCAGGCTGGTAAGCACAAATTTATTTGAGGCGCTTGTTTTATTTTATTTTTGACATAGGGAAAATGCACTTAACTGTGTTCTGGGCGTCCCTGGCGCTGTTCACTTTCGTGTTGATTCCATCGCAAGTGGGGAGGAAATTTTCAGAAATGCTATTGATCAAGGATCTATTGAAATGGTGGAACCCTGGGCGACCCCAGACTTGTATAACTAGTTGCTGCGTAGGTATTCTATGAAGTCTTGTTTGAATTGTGCGCGAGCGTGTGCAAATGAGGCTCGCGAGGATGAAACGGAGGCTCCTGTAGGTCAGATTAATTTGGTGAGATGAGGGAGAAGCTCGAGAGGCTCACAGTTCACAACTGCAGGCTGCGAACTGACAAGTTCATCAACTTCTTCAAGTTGTTCTTCGTCCTCGGTCATAACGGCGACATCAACTTCTCGTTCTTCGTCCTCGGCGGCGCTCATAACGGAGATCTGTGGGATGAGCTGGCTGCGACTGGGTCCAATGGGGGGACGTTGATGGCTGCGACTGGGTCCAATGGGGGGACGTTGAGTTGCCTTCAACTTCCAGGAGGGAGGCGCAGGTGGGAGTTCTACGAAGACTCGGAGTCTGCGCGGATTAGGTGAAGTAGAAGCATTGCCCAGACGGGTCAACCCACGCCTATCTATCCGGCCATTGGCAAACACTCGTCGGCTGTGAGTGTGTGGTGAATGTGCAGTGGGCGCTTCTCCAACGATGACAGGGGCACGTGATTTCGCAAGACTTTGGCGGGCGTCCAGTGTTGGAATAGATTTGATGGTGAGCACGTTGTTCTTGAGGGCGTCCGCAAGCTGGAAGCGCTCAAGCGCGGTGAGATCGTGTATGCCCTTGCTCCTCGTGAGTGTTGGACGTCTCTCGCCGGGCATGAGAATGCCCTCGGGGTAGTTCTCGAGTATGTACCCACGATGGGCTAGAACTTTAGGCAGCGTCTTCCACGGGATGGTTCCCCCTCGTCCATCCAAAGTCCCTGTATAATATTTAGTTGTCCTTCATCTTGATTTAACCGTGACTCACCGAGAAGCGCTGTGAGTCCACCAGCGATGCAAGGAATGCCCTCAAGCTGCCTCCATGACTCAGGATCCCTGACCTCTCGCTTCTCCATCCACTTATCCAAAACCTCCTGCTCGTCCACCTTGTAGCGTGATGATACGCGTTGGAGTATAGAGTCGAGCTGGGTGAAGTCCATGAGTAAGCAATGTACGGTGAGCTTAAGAGGGAGGAGTGCGGAAAAACGAACATTGACAACACATTGATAAGATGTGTTGTGCTTCCATGAATCCATCGATAATCGACGTCGGATGAAGTAATAATCCCTGAGACATCATTGCAACCCTCCGAAGCCTCTCACGGGCTGTCCCCGACTCTCAACGAGGTTTTGTCATTCCTCCCCTCCCGTCTGTCTAACCTCCTGCACCCTCAGATGCTCCAGTGCCTCGGGTGCAACAGCGTTTTGACTGTTGACTTCTTTTATACCCTCTTGTTCCTCTCTCGTCCCGCTGTAGGTCGTTGTCTTGACTGCAACGGTGTTTTGATTTTTAACTTCTCTTCTTTTGCAGTACATATGTTTTGTCGCAAATTTACTATGTGAATCCCAATGTTTGTTGAGCGCTCAGGCACTATGAAAGCCTGGGGCATCATGAGCATTTCCTGCCTCCTGCCCTCCTTGTCGTCTCACAGGTCATTTTCCTGGTAGGTTTGTGCACTAGGTTGGTATCCGTCAGCTGATAACACCTCTATCAGTGTACTCATCATCGTTTAGCGCTTCTACCTCATCTTCATTGCTGCACAGGAAACCTGGCAATGTCACGCTCTAGTCCAGAGGCCCTTGACCCTGAGTCCGAGCAATTTGGCGGTGGTCGCTATGTATCTCCTCCTGCCGTCCAGACTCCAAGTCGACTGCGCTCGCGCGTTAAACCAACAGCCCGCGATTCTGGCCTTGTCAAAAATGCGCAGGGTAGGAGGGCTAAACTGCTCCCTGAACATCTGGACGAGAGTGTCGAAGTCAATACTTCAAATCAAAATCCGACGTTGAACACTGTCCAGCCTGAGACAGGACAATGGCTTGCTCCCGTCTTGCAGCAAGAGCTCCAAAGCAACTTTGCGCAAGGTAGGCAGGGCTTTGATGGTGATTTGCCACGCCGAGCTGTGTCGCGTGAATTATCACGCGAACCTCAGCGACATCCTTCAGGCCCACGTGAACTTCCTCCCCCTCCTCTCGTTCCTCAGCAACCTCACCTTAACACCATCCTTCCGCAACCAGGCCCACGTGAACCTCCCCCTCCCTTCATTCCTCAGCAACCTCAGCATGACATTATCCTTCCACAACCTCCCCTTGCTACCATGCAGGAAACACGCACACCTGTGGGGTTGAACAGCGGGCAGGATCTCCACGCTGCCCCACTCAACGCTGGACCGAGTGCTGATGCTCTCGGAGTGCTAGGTCTTCCTCCCATGGATGACTTCGGTGCAGGGACTTCCACTACGTTCGACGGCACACATCGTCCATTCACTGCCGATGCTACATTTGACTTCTCCTCGCTTGATGTTCCATGGGATCCTGTGGGCGGGGACTTCAGTCTACGCAATATGTATGACGGTCGCTCGGAGAAGATGCTCTCCTAAGTGATGACGACGCAGGAGAATCTTCGGCTGGTGCGCTGGTTGGCCGTAGGACAGATGAGGTGAATGCACTATTGGAGGAGAATTTCAAAGCTATCGACGACATATTCAACGACCTTGCCGCAAAAACCGGCTTACCTTTGCAGCAAGTCTCTCATGCGTATCACAAGGCTCGTGGACGCATTCATTCTGGATTCAATCATTGGAACACGTACGGCCATTACTTGAAAGTGAACCGAGAGCAGGAATTGCAAAGACTTGGCAATATTGAGGTAGCTGATGCTGCTCAGATTACGCCAGCAATCCGAGCCGAATGCTACAAGGCGTTCCGAGCGGCTTTTCCGGACTCATGGCAAGAAATCCTCGAGACATTTGAGCAGGTAGAGGTGAGGTCAGTTGGACCTCAGACAGTTTCACAGCGCACGCAGGAATTCAATAAGATTTGGAGAAAAGTCGTGACCACGGTGCGTCCAACACTTCATACATCAAAATAATGTGCTAACCTTACTTTTAGGTGGACGCCGCTGCTGCCAAACATGGCTTCGAAGCAGTCTTTATCATATGCGGAAAGGTGGTCAATCAGGACGCGTCACTTGGGTATATACACGAAACGTCGGGTGCAGAAAAAGTAAGTCATTCTTCCGTTCGTATACATCAAAGTCCTCACTCAACACTTTTAGTTTTGGCAAACACGCTGCCGAGCTGACGAAGACGCGATGATTGGACATTTAAAAGCTCATGTATAGTAAGTCAATGGTTTCTTTGTAGACCGCTTTGTGAATTCTTACTTGAATTTTTAGCAACCTTGCATCTCTTGCGGTTGCCGAGGACATGCATCTTGAAGGCGCGCCAAGCGCAAAAGAAGATGAGCCGCCACGCAAGCGAAAATCATTGAAAGTGTCAACAGATGCTCCAGAGGCCGTGAAAGATGACCCGGATGCTCCAGAGGTGCTCGATGTCGATGACTGGCAACTTCAGGTCGACCTTCTTCAACTTATCAAGGGTGGCATCATTGCATTACTCAGTAAGTATCTATTTCTCTTGGTATGTTGCTTACCGCTTGCTCATCATTCTCAAGAGGAAGTGGGTGGGAAACTCACTGTCCGCTCAGGCAATTTCCCGTGGAAGAAGCTCCGCAGTGACCTTGATCGTCAAGGATTTGTCATTGAAGGCTATCCGGAGGACATCCTTATGCCGGGAGAGACACGCAGCACCAGTGCGAGGAGTAAGGGGATCAATGACCTTGACAAACGAGAACAGATAATCCTCGCAGAAGCCTTGAAATCGGGAACATTGGTGATCAAATGTGGGCCCTCAGGTACGTATTCATGGATATAATCTTAACCTACGCTAATTTCTTATTAGGTTCAGAGGACAAAGACAAGAGCCGACCAGTCATCATTGGGGAGGCTCCTCCACCACACTCTGCTCACTTACGTGGCCGGCGGTTGCTTGCCAATGGCATTATCGATCGTGAAGGACCGTCTCGTCTCCGGCCAAGTGCAGCAACTACCAAAGTCAGGAAGCCAAACAGCAGGCAGGCTGCGCCCATCGCTTCTTCCATAGTTGTCGACGACGATTCTCCCACTTCCACCATTGTTCGTCAAAAAAATCTCGTCGTTTCAGTCGAGATACCTCCTGCACGCCCTTCGAAGGTAGTTAAGCCTCCAAAATCACAGGCAACGCCCGCACCTTCCAATGTAATCACTCTTGATGAATCAGTGAAAGCATCGTCTGGATCGGAGGAAGACGACTCAGCATATGACGACGCCCCACAAGTCGAGTCTGACTACGAGGATAGAGTGCAGTCACGCAAACGCAAAGCAAAGACGACTGGTGGCACTCGCAGACTTAAGCGTCGTGTGCTGTCCAGTGACATTGAGGTGATCGAGCCGCAGCCCAAGGGCAAGGGAAAAGATACTGCATTGCAGAAGGAGAGGGTAAGGGCACGTTATCGCGAGCTCACCTCTGAATCTGAAGAGGAACAGAAGCCAGACGAAGTCAAGGAAGGTATGCAAGCTTCATTTCTGTCACCTTTATACGACGCTTACCATTGATAACATCTTCTCATAGTTGGTATACCTTTGCGACTCCGAGATGGTCCAGCACGTTCAAAGCCGAAGCCAAAGAAGATCGTGCGTGGTTCAACTGCAGCAGCCAAACAAGTTGCTTTCTATGAAGGTGGAATGCTTCATACGCACGAATCATCTAGAGCAGCAGGAGCAGCAGAACCATCGGGAACAACGAGAGCAGCGGGACCATCAGGAGTGACGCGAGCATCGGGAGCATCGGGACCACCGGGAGCAGCGGGAGTAACGAGACCATCAGGAGCAGCGGAACCATCGGGAGCAGAAGTAGCAGTTGTCGAAGGTGGGAGGCTTCATGCGCGCGGCTTGTCAAGAGCAGCAAGACCAATGGGAGCAGCAGAGCCACGCGACCATTTACTGCCTGCCCCCTCGCCTGCCCCCTCGCCTGCCCCATCGTCTGCCCCTTCATCTCCATCGCCTCAATATCAACAACGTCCACAGTCACTGATTCCATCTTCGCACAACCAGCGAAGCCCTGCCCCCGAAACCACACCATATAATTATGGTCATGGCAGAGCTCTTCCACCGCCTTCATACGGGCAACATCTTGACGTGCCGCAAGGTCGGAACTATCCTCAGGCTGATCTGCGCCGTAATCAGATTGACTACCAACGCATGAACCAAGGCCCAGGTGGCGGCGACACCGCCGGTTACAGCCACACCCAGTACACTCCTCGCAACGACATGTATCCGCACCTTGCACCCCACCATGCTAACGTTCCACACGCAGAAGCTTATGATAGTACTCGTGCGCCTGCTCATCAGCAACGTCTGGAAGATTACGATACTCGTGCACTGGTACCTTCTCAACAGCAACAATATCCAGAAATTTATGGATGTGCGCCTGCTCGCGCACCTTCTGAGCAGCAGCAGCACATGGAGAATTATGGTGCCCGTGCACCCGCTCCGGGTTACGACAAGCAACAGCACATGGAGAATTATGGTGCTCGTGCACCTGCTCTGACTTACGACACTCGTGTGCCTGCTCCCCAACAAGGACTTGTGGCTCACCGTGATGGCAGGGTAGCATATAACATGGACGAACGTTGGCAGCCTCACTACAGGCCCATGGCACATCAGGCCGAGAACGTACTACAAACACCCCGCCGCTCTAGTCAGAGGATGAGCCCTTTACCTGGTCTAGTTGCATACTCATCATCACCACCCCAGTCTGAAGGTAACTAGACGTCATCTCTTGCTTCTTGGAATGCTTCATTGTATCGAGCGCTCTTGTGTGCATATATGTTCTTGATGTTTCCGTATGTCCCCATCTCACTCGTTCCTCCTTTGATCGTGTGTTCTTGATGTTCCGTATGTTTATATCTCACCCATCCTTGCTTTGATCGGTAGTACGCTGAAGGATCTTCAACTCAGCTGAGGGTGCAGCTGATATAAATGTTGAAGGGAAGAAATTTTTGGGTGCGATATGTTCGTCCCTTAGGGGAAGCGGAGAAAGCGAATATCCACTGGTGACAACTCTAGGGGGAATGCGCGAAGCGCAGAATAAGGCGAAAGCGCGGGAACAAAGGCGCTATAGGCGCGCGAAGCGCGGGAAAGTTGCATGTCGAAAAGCGGAACTGGGCAAAAGCGGTAGGCGAGCGATAGTGAGACTTAACGAGGCGTAAAGGCGTGAACTGATATGCTGATAGGACGACTGATGCGGATATAGCCACTAGAGCTAACTGCTACTAGGGCTTGCGATGTATTGTTCAAAACATAGATAAAAACTCGTAGTTGGTGACTGTGTATGGTGGTGGTAGATGGTAATATGTAATTGGTATGTATGGTAAAAATGTGTACCAAGTGAAAATAAACATGGTACGATGTTGCAATAAATGATAAATGGAGAAATGCATACCTGGGAACTTGGTTGGACATGGGAAAACACAGTGGGAAGTCAGGCGCCCTATAGCGCTTAGGCGCGGGAAAGTTCGCCTAAAGCGCGCGCAAGTCGCGCAAGTGTCGCCTATGTCGCGTTTGTGTCGCCTAAGTGTCGCACGCGTCGTGCGAACGTCGCGTTTATCGCGCTAATGTCGCGTTGCATGCATAGTATAGTAGACTCGACCTACATTGCAATACAAGCCATTGTGAGGCTACTCAGGATCGAGTCTCTACAACGCGACTTCCTTCGATGATAGTTTACATACGTACTTTCATATTGCGATAAATCATATGTCTCCAGTTGAATGAAACACTTTGGATGTTCAGAAAGTTCCGCTAAATAAGATGCATTTAAGGTTCGCGACATATGAACACTTAGAACGAATCTTAAATAAAGAAGGTCGACTCGTCCGGATTATTGAACGAGATGCACTTGAGGCTCGCGAAGCACCGGGTATGAGGACAATTGGAACATCAATTCAAAGCCGAGGCTCGCGAAGCAGAGGGTAACGGATAGTGAAATGAAACTATTTAAGGCCAAGAAGACCATTTACAAAAACCTCCCTGAAGCTCCGAGGCTGTAGATCAAGAAGAATGTGCCACGTCAGTCTGAAAATCCCAGAAGTATGTAGATCAAGAAGGCACCAATGTAAGTCAGAAGAATGTGCCAATGTAAATCCAAAGCTCCAGCCTGTAGACAAACAAGCTCATAGATTCAACGCAAACCTGAGCACTGACACGGAGTTGTGCCAGTGAGCACTGACGAAGGGTGCAGATCTAGTATACATGGCAGTGAGCAAAGGACAAAGGGTATAGACTACACTTACTATGAGAACCTCCGCGCGAACCTGAGCAGTGAGCAAGGGCAGCGGACAGCGCTGTGTGATGGAAGAAGGGTGCAAATCTATAAAAATACCAGCGAGCAGAGGGCAAAGGGTATAGACTATACTTACCTCGAGAGCCTCTGCGCGAACTTGAGTCAAAAACCCTCTCAAGGGCGGGAGCCTATTGTAGCACCTGGTGGAGACCCTCTTGGGGACAATGGTCTTTCAGCCTAGTTTCCCATGACATAGAAACCGGGTCTGAAAGGCCGTGGGAACGTCTTTGAAGTGGTGCCAAGGGTGCTTACATACGGCATAGTGTCCACGCTGCTCCCTGCATTGACGCCCAATTATGACCAAATTTTCCATCCGAGTCGTACAATCTAGTGTTGCTGCGAGGCGAATTTGAATCGAGGAGAAAATTTGATAAATGTTCGGCACTAACGACATCAGGGAAATCGGACATTCCTAATTTGCGCCAATAGGATACAACTCACGCGGATTGGCGAGGATTCAGTACATTAGACAGATACGACTGATTTTTTAAGTCCCCCTTCCAATAGTATCTAATTTACATGAATTCACGCCAATAGAAAAACATCAATCAACCATTAGATACAATTCAACCATAGCGAGAACAATCACATTCAGGTCAATTGTAGACAATTGTAGTACTAGAGCTCGTCATCTACTATTACTCCTCCCCGGAGTCTGGCATAGCATCAATGTCCAGGAACATCAATGCTTCATCTGTCTCCGGATCACCAACCTTGTTGACCTTCGAGCCACTGCAGTAGATAGTCAGTAAAATAGTAATGAAAGCAATATAACGAGCACTTACTAGACAGTGTTGTAGATGGAATGCATCAGTACATGGTATTTGTGCTCGCTCGTCTCGAAGATACCATTCAAGATACCCACCAAGGTTTTGTAAATCCCGCTATACAACTCACAATTGAAGTCGCGGTCATATTTTTCGGACGAGTACTGCATAATCACGCTGCGCACCTAAATGAATCAAGTCAATCACTCTTCGAGTACTGGTAGTTAACACTTACTGCAGTTCCTGCGAGTGCAACCATAGCTACTGGCAGTTCTCGCTCATCCTGACGATCCTCAACAGTCGAAACAAACTTCTCGTGAAATTTGGTACCCATGCTAGTGTCGTCACCGAAAAATGCATCTCCGATGGTGTCAAGGATGGCAGGTGCTTTGTATGGCTTGCTACGAATCGGTTCATCCTACACATGTGAGTGGAAAATCAGTGGATAGTATGATACAATTTAATAGTAGACATACCTTACTGTTAACGGGATAAATGAACATGTTTTTCTTGAGGAGGTCTGCGACCTTGGTGTCGGCACCTTTGGTGAGACCGTAATGAGTGGCCACATGCGCTTGAGCCACTTTTCGAACGTGGTTACGGAAATGACTGATACGTCCTTCGGGCTTGAGATTAACAATGAAAATTCGTTAGAATATGTAGCATTAACTGACAATTGAAACACGTACCACTGAAGCCAGCGCTCGCACATACTTCGGATCCTTCATGAGACGCGACTTGACAGCCTCGAATTCAGGTCTGTCGTCCGTGCATGCAAGCAAAATGTCTCCCGTCATCTTCCGCCGAAGCTCCAACTCAGGGTATGAATTCTCGAATACGAGGTACTCGAGGATGCGCGTGATAGCAGAGCGCAGCATATTCTGCATATGGGGTTGCTGGTCAGTAAGGTTAACCTTGCCAGAGGTACTGAAGACAATCCGACTGCTCGCAGGCCAATCCTCCTCATTTGTTCGCATGTGTCTGGGACGTGAGCCATTCACCAGCTTGCTGCCTTGAGAATCACTCGCGTCTTCAGCACTGTCACGCCAAGTTGGTTTCTATCGAGAATCAGCACTGTGTGATTTCAAATGCAAATAAAACACTCACCTCCTGCTCTCGCTTCACTTCGCGTTTGCTTGGCACTCCTTTCGTTGTCTTCATTGCCTTCTTTGGTACGGTGGGAGTACGGTAATGACTCTTCAACCTCGGCTGCAAGTCGTCCTCTGAGTCGCCATCAGAGACAGTAGGGCAAGGTATGCGAGACTCGTCGTCCGAGTCATTGTTCCTGCTATGCGATCGTTGTGATTCCGAACTGGAACTCTTCGACCGAGCGCGTGATTCAGAACTTGAACTCTTCGACCGAGCACGTTTGGCAAATTGCGGACGCTGACAACATATATTCAATCGTGATTGCACAAATAATGAAACCATACCTCCAGTGCCAGTGCCTCTTTCAGTCTCTTTGGGTCTCCCTTGAAGCATTTCAGATCATCTTCGGACTCATAGAGATCAGCCTCTGAGTCTGGATCCTCGTCGGACTCGCCACTTGCAGCCACTAAGTTGTCGTCATTGTCGGAATCAAAAAGTGCCGAAGCAGCGGGTGCCTTCGCAATAGACTGAGAGTCGGAGGCGACATCCTTATGATCTAGGAGAGTAGTCAGTTGTTGGACTATGCGAAGTAAAACAAGACTCACTAATACGAGGGATCTTGACGGCATCTGAGTCCGTATTGGTCGATAAGGGACGCTTGCGATTAGTATTCTTTTCCGTCATCCAAACTAACAAAACAAATGGGTAGCAAATGGCGTGGAACGAAGAGAGTTACACACCTTGATTTTTGTAGGCGTTGGATTTGGCCTGTCGTACAGGCCCTAAGACAAAAGGTAGTTAGTAGAAACACCAATACGATTTGAAGGGTTAGAGACGGCTCACTGGCTTCGTGTCCTTCGGAGTGTGCCTCTTGCAGGGTCAACTTGGCTGCACGCATAGCTGCAGCCTTCTGGCTCGGGGTTTGCTGTGGGGCCATCAGAATGGGGGAGTGAGCAGAGTAAAGACTCGTCAAGGTAAGACATTGAAGTCGGATGATCAATCTATTTGATATGTCAAAAAAAATTGACAACCCGGGAGCCGCCGCAAATGTCAACTCACTAAGTCATTGAGAGAGTGTCAAGCAAAGCACCCATCTAATAATCATGCCTACTTGTAAAGGCTGTCGGCATTTGTTCACGAAGAACGGCTATCCTCGTCACCTAGCTCAATCTCAAAATCCAGCATGTGTCAGCATATACGAGCAGATGCAAAACTACGTACCGACGAACGAGAACACATCTTCACAACCTCCCAGTCCGAGTCAGATGGCAGCCTCAAGTCCCAGTGGTACGGCAGCCTCAGTAAGCGTACCTGCAGTGAATGAGAATGACGAGGGGGACAATATGAACTTGGAGGAAGACTTACCAGCAAACATTTTTGAGGGCGACTACTTTAATACGGAACCAGAGGACCTCGAGTGGCCCGCTGACGAAGAGGGTGATGGGGACATAGAGTCGGAGGAAGAGGAGGTGGAAGCTGACGGAGCAGTGGCGGAGCAAGAACGAGACTGGGAGCCTCCTGTTGAGGGGGATGCTGAACGTTTGCCTATGGATGAAGATGACATGGACATTGCAGACGCACCTTCTGGCAATGACGATACCAATGAGCTTGATGGTCGTGCTCACAGGCTTGAAGCAGAAGGACCGCTGCAACATCAGCCCCATGTAGTCAGATTCCCTCTTCAAAGTGCTGGAGCAACGTTACCAGTCGACGAACGAAACCATTTGAACGGCTATTATCGATATCGTCAGCAGTTGAACGATGAATCGGATGACCGAACCTGGGCACCTTTCTCATCCAAAATCGACTATGAGGTCGCACATTGGGCAAAGACGCGAGGCCCGGGTTCCACTTCATTCTCGGACCTACTTGACATTGAGGGTGTGAGTAGACTTCAAGCACGAAACAAGATTAGACATACTCACCACGAACAGGTGTGTGATAAGCTAGGCCTCTCATACAAGAACTCGTGCGAACTCAACTCAATCATCGACTCGAAGATTCCTGCACGAAGGCCTCGTTTCAAGCGCAAGGAAATTCTGGTGGCTGGGGAGGTGTTTGATGTGTACTGCCGAGATATCCTTGAGTGTGTCAGAGCGCTTTATGGAGACCCTGAGTTTGCACCATACCTTGTGTTTGTGCCAGAGCGGCACTATACAGACCAAGATGAGACAGAAAGGCTATACCATGATCTCCACACTGGAAAGTGGTGGTGGCAAACACAGGTGCGTGCTGATGAGATGATCATTGTTTACGTCTCACTGACTTAGAATCTATGAATAGAAACACCTTGAGAAAGAGAAGCCCGGTGCCACTATCATACCGATTCTGTTGTCATCCGACAAAACTCAAGTCACGATGTTCAGAAACAAAGCTGCTTACCCGTTGTACATGACCATCGGCAACTTACCCAAGGAGATTCGCCGCCGACCTACTCGCAGTGCACAGATACTCCTTGCATATCTTCCCACCACCAAATTAGAACACATCACCAACAAATCTGCGAGACGCCGAAGTCTCGCAAATCTCTTCCATGCCTGTATGCGCTACATCGTCGAGCCACTGGTGGAGCCGGGGAGAAAAGGAATAGAGATGATGAGTGGTGATGGTGTGTTCCGTCGCGGGCATCCTTTGGTAGCTTGTTACATAGGCGACTACCCAGAACAACTGCTCGTCACAGGCGTCAAGACTGGGGAATGCCCCAAATGCGACATACCTTCAGGTGAGCTGGGCAATAACGACTTGCCTTCTTTCTCGCGGGATCTTGGACTTATCCTGGATGCCCTCGCTCTTGTAGATGAAGACCCATACGAGTTCACGAAGGCCTGTCGCAGTGCTGGGATCAAGCCCCTCTTTCATCCGTTCTGGGAAGACCTACCCTACTGTAACATATATCACGCCATCACTCCTGACGTCTTGCATCAGTTATACCAGGGACTTGTCAAGCACTTGATCTCGTGGATCAAATCTGCATTCGGTGAGGCCGAAATTGACGCGCGATGCAAACGGTTGCCTCCCAATCACAACGTGCGAGTCTTCATGAAAGGCATCTCCATTCTGTCGCGTGTCAGTGGAACGGAGCATGAGCAAATTTGTCGGTTCCTACTGGGGATAATCATTGACATTCGCCTGCCTGATGGTGCGTCACCCCATCGTTTGGTGCGTGCTGTCAAAGGCCTGCTTGATTTCCTGTATCTCGCGCGTTATCTGTCTCGCTCACAACGCACTTTGGACCTTTTGGACGATGCCCTCACTCACTTTCACGATAACAAGTCCATTTTTATTGATCTCGGCATCCGTTCCTCGTTCAATCTTCCCAAGCTCCATTCCTTGCGGCACTATGTGACTATGATTCAGCACTTTGGAACAACTGACAACTACAATACTGAATACACAGAATGGCTCCATATAGACCTCGCTAAGGATGCCTACCGCGCAACTAACCACAAAGACGAGTATATGCAGATGACGCTTTGGCTTGAGCGGCGCGAGAAGATTCTTTGGCACGACAAATTCATTCAGTGGCGTCTTTCCTTAGGTTCAGCTCACACTCGCATGCCAATCATTTACTCCCCACCTCACACTGATCTTTTGTATGCTCGTCAATACAAAGTCGCGAAACACCCATCCATCAAACATGTGTCGTTTGCGGCACTTGCAGCGGATTATGGCGCACTGCATTTCCGTGCGGCCCTTGCACGTTTTGTGGCCCAGGTCACGGAGCCAGGTCTCACTGCACGCCATCTCGAGAACGCAGCTGTGGATGTCATACTACCTATGACATCTGTGGCCGTGTTTCATAAAATTCGCTACAATGTTGTCACCCATGATGGAACGCATGACAACATCACCGTTGACGCTATTCATGCTCGGCCAGCAAGACGTGATCGCCACGGCAGGGACGTTCCTGCAAGATTTGACACTGCTCTTGTCAATCTTGGTAATGGCGGGGCTTTGGGTGTGGAAGGTATGTATGGACTATTTTCTGTTAAACATATGCTGACGAGTGAAATGATTTGCAGGATATCGAGTCGCGCAGGTCCGGGTTGTGTTTGGTCTTTCTGCGAAGGCCAAACTGACTATGTTCCGGAACATCAATGTGCCGGATCACTTGGCTTATGTCGAGTGGTTCGAGCCGTTTGCTAACATACCAGATGCCAATCATGGCATGTTTAAAGTCACGCGGGCTTTGCGGGAGGGAGAAAGGCAGGCCAGCATTGTTCCTGTCCGCAACATTCGACGTTCCATCCACTTGATGCCAAAGTTTGGCTCTGTGGCTCCTCGGGATTGGACTTCAAGCAATGTGTTAGATAGATGTTCTACATTCTGGGTCAATAATTTCAGTGACCGAGATGCGTATGTTACCATTTTTTAGAACTCGGACTTAGTTGTATGGGTACTGTCAATGTTATTCTCACGCTTTCGGTCACTTTATCCTTGCGCAAATTTTGCTCGCTGCATCATCTCTCTCTTGTTCTTGATTGTGCGCGGTGCGTGCTACCTTATTTATGGTATGTGATATATTGTCATGCTATTCTACTGAACCTTTGACTCACGATATTGCAGGACTGTCTTTCTGAAAAAGAAAATATCATACCTGGGAAGCGGTG